>VWZG01009477.1:4617853-4727261 GCA_013396735.1 Grallaria varia
AAAAAAAAAAAAAAGAAAAGAAGTGAAAGGTTCAAAATTCTCATCTTTATCTGTGTTTTTGTCAAATGTTAGAACTATGTGTAAATTTTACCTGATGTTTGAATATGAATTTTCTTAACCACGCTGGGAAAAATCAAGTCTGTTTAGAGTAAGTTGTTCCCTCTTTTTTAATTGCTTGTTCTTTATAAGTGCAGTTACACAAATTCATGTTTTGAGAAATAACAGATGAAAAAGGCCAGAACTAATATGTTTAACAGAGCTGGTTAATTTTGTTTTTTATTAAACGTAGCATTCACATTTAGGAAATTGGGTTTAGATCTACCTTTGCTTTAAAGACACAAATTTCATTTCTTATTCATTCGTGATAATGCAGTTACAATATGTTTAGGGTTTGCCCCCAGTTCCTATCACTGGGAATTAAAGTCCTGCAGCTGAATTGCTCAGCACTTGGCTCCTCTTATCCAGCACTGCTGAGGTTCAGTGCTCGCCTGGGTTATCCCAGGTCAGCTTTTCATTTCTTTCTTTTTCATTCTTTCTCTCTTTCCCTCTCTCCATTTCTTTAATCAGAAAAGGTTTTATTGGTGCTCTGGAAAAATAAACACACACGCTGCTGTGAGGTTTGTAAGTGAACTAGTATAAAATGAAATTCACTGATGGATTCTTTACTAGCAGTGAGTGAGCCCAAGTTCCAAATGGCTTTTATACTTTTATATTGTGCTGTTGCGTATAAACAATGTGCAACATGATCGCCCTGTGCCAGGGGGGCGCTGCCTGGGGACATTCTGTGTCCTAAGGGGATCAGGTGTGTTTTGGGGTTAAATATCCTGAGGAATGGGAGTTACTGAGCCCAGGTACCCTAATCCCATCTCAAGGCTTAGCACTCGTGGTCAGTCCCACCTGGTGTTGCCCTCAGTGGTTGCTTTCCAGTTGTCCTGCTTGTGTCTGCTCGAGGGATTGCTGTCGGAGCCTCGGCGATTTTTATAAGAGCAGTTTGGAACACTTTCATTTAATGAAACAGTCTCAGGGAAAACATTCAGAGCAAAGTTTTCAACTGTGCTGAGGAACATGCAGGCAGGCAAAGGTGCCAGCGTGGACTCTTGAAGGCATGGTAGTGTTTTATATTCTGCACCGTTTCTTTGAGGCCATTCCCAGAGCCTGGAGAGGGTGAGGGATGAACTCAGTCTGTCTTGGGAGGGAGAATCCTTGGGACCAATGCAGAGGGACACCTTCACTTTGTTTGGGGCCTTGTCTTTGGCCAGAAGGTCCCACAGGGAGTCAGCGTGTCCAGGGCCCTCCTGCTTTCCCTGTTTCGGAAAAGGCGGTTCTGCCTCCTACCAAGCACCAGGACATGGAGCACAACAGTAAGTTCCTGAACATGTGTTGCCTGGCTCCAACACAGAGAGATTTTTGTAGCCTTTATAAACTAGTATAAGATCTTGCTCCACAAAGTGCAGTGGAAGCTGCAGAAAGTGCTGGCTGGCTGTTGGCAGGGCTGATTTGTAGGAAAATACCCAGGATAAATGCAGCTGTAAGTCCATCTGTCAGTCCTGTGGTCCGAGGCTTGGCAGCATCATCGTGGACAGTGCAGTGTCGGGACTTGTGACTGTTCCCTCTCGTGGTTTTTCTTCCTTGTGCTCAAAGGTGCTGGTGGAGAGCTGGGCAAAGCCTGGAGCAGCTGCCCGTCCTCCCCAGGACACCTGGGGACCAGTTGTGAAGGGCAGAGTGATGGGCAAAGGGCATCACAGCCAACGTGGCTGTGAGCGAGGAGAGGTGCTGGGGCGCTCTTGATTCTGCAGTGCTGATCTGCCCAAAGTTTGGGCTCTTACCTGCACTGTGTTTTGCTGAGGCTTGGCCCCCCCAAAAAATCCATACAACAGCTGTGGGGCTGTGAAAATTATTTTCATCTGTCTGGCTTTTAAAAATTAATTTGCATCAATCTTTCCGTGGTTCCCTCCCACCCACACCCTCCCCTCTTGTCTCAGCTATTCTTTGAGAGAGGCGAAGGAGCAGAGCTGGTCCAGGGGAGCATTCGCATCCCCCTCTTTTCCTGTGTCTTGTGTCACAGCCAGAACATGCCAAACACTTTACCAAGGCTGCAGATTTGGGGGCTCTGTACAGACTCTGACAGAGCAGAGACTCTCCTTTCTAGTGGGATGTTTCTGGGTCTTTTCACTTTTCCCTGCGCAGGGAGAAAACCAAGGAATTTGTTGGATGCCTCCTGCTGCTGCTCTGGGCAAAAAGAGACCAGGGAAGATGGTGCGGTAGCTTCCACTTCCAACCCCCTGTCAGCGAAGAGATCCAAATAATGCCCAGAGGAGTTTGTCAGGTCTGTTGGTCAGATGTTTTTTGGATCCATTCTGTCCTGGTGGGATGGTGTATGAGCTCTGTTGTGTTACAGTCCTTCCTCTGAGTCACAAGCAGCACCCTGAGTGCTGGGTATCTTTTTAAAATTATAGTCCCTCTGGCTTTGCATTATTTGACAGCATTTATTTACCTTTTTTTTTTTTTTTTTTTGTAACAGCATATTTTTCTTTGTGCCCTTAAACAAGAGCTCTTCTACCAGACTCCTGTTAAAGCTGGCTGTGTGTGCATGTGTGCTTACATGTGTGTTGCACATAAATAATCACAGCCTGGAGAAGTACTGCTGGCTTCAGGCAAAGCTATATTTTTGCTCATGGCTTGTTTGACATTCATCTCCTGTGGACTGTAATTCCTAGGGAGGGGAGAGAAAAATAATATCAGGTGTTCTTTTCTTTTTTCCCCTTGTTAGAAGACTATTTAATCTTTGTTGTAGGGTGAGAAGGTGAAGCACCAGACCTCAAAGTAGGCTGCAATAGGATCCTGGCAAACTTCCCACATTATAAACTCTGTCCATAGGCAACACTTGGTTTGTGCCAAGTTTGCTTAGCTGAAAATGACTGGACCTGAGCTTCAAAAGTGGATATTTGGCAACAGCTAGCACTGTATTATTTTTGTCCTCGCAAGAAAAAAAACCAGATAGTGAATGACAAGGAAAAAAGTGTTGGGGTAGCTCCTTCTGGGTAAACTGATGCAACTTCATTTTCCTTAGAAAGGGGTTTTCTATCCCAGGATGAAACATGTGAAGTGACAGCCTGGTATTACTGTCATGCGACAGTAACAGCAGCACACTTGTGTTCTTTAAGCCACGATCTTCACCCTGCTCTCCAGGATCAGCTGAAGTCCATGGAATTGTGCCAATTTTCCTTGGCTTATGTCTTCCCATCTTGTTTCTCAATTATAGGAAGTAAATGATGCTCTTGTTTTCATCTCTCCTTTCTTTGGGAAATGTTAAAGAAGGGTTCGGTTTACAGTGGAGCTGCATCGCTGAGGAATCAGGTGGCTGATGGGGGGAACGTGGTGGCAGTTCAGGGGTTCAGAGCTGATGGCTGGCTGGATGTGCACTAGTATTCTTGGAGCTTCCTAAATTGGGAATTCTTGACTGCCCACCTCATGCAGGGCTCCAGCTTTGCAGGCTTGCCTTGAGCCAGAGTGCTGGAAGTAGAGGAATCAGGTTCAACTTCCTTGCTCTCCCCACAATAACACCTGTCTGTGATATTTGGCAAGCTCCAAGAATTGTGATCTAATTAGTTACATGTTATCTCTAGTCTACCTTCACAAGTATTTTTAATTATTTATTGAAATAAATAATAGGAATAAGTAGTAGGTGCTGGCCCTTAGCACATAACCCTGAGGTTATGCCATCTTCTAAAGCATTTGGTATAAGCCACTCTCAGAGAACCTTCCAGCAGGCTTCCCCTTAGTGATAGGTGAGTTGGGAGGGTAGCTGAGGAGCAGAATAAATTCACTTCAAGTTTCCATGGCAAGATTGCTCCCAGGACCAGAACTGGGCAGTCTGAAAGGAGCTGATGTGCCCTCTCACTGTGCACACTCACACTGCTGAACAAGGCTCTTGCAGTTGTGGTTTCTCCTTATTCCTGGTAATAAATGTTGTTCCCAGTATGCCAGCATATTTTGGTGAATGCCAGGAGCTTTCCCACTGCCTTGTGAGGGAGTTTACTCTCGATGTACTGAAAAGGATACAAAGGCCAAGACTTTCCATGCCTGGAGATGTGGGGTACTTTAATTTTAAGGCACCAAAAATCCAACTCTTTAAAGAGGCACGACCTGGGGGAGGGAAGGCAGTTGTTCAAGTCTTGTTAAAACCTCATCCTGCTGTAGGGTCTCAAGTCTGGCATTCAAAATCATTAGCACTCTTTAAATTTGGCCTAAAAATCCCTATGAAAAGTTACAGCACGTGCTGAGTAACTACTTTTCACAGTGTAATAACTTGGCCCTTTCAAAGGGTAGATTTTAGAAGCACATATTACTGACTAAAGGCTTGCCAAATTTCTTTTTTCCTTTCCAAACTCCAAGTAATGATTCATGGAGACTCATCGATTTCGTTTCTAATAAGGTGCTGCTCTCCCGTTCCTGAAACTGAGGGGAAACAGAACGACATTTTGAAGAAATGTGTTTGTCTAGCAGTTGAGGCATCCAAAGCAACACAAAAAAAGCATTTTGAGATTAAAAAGCCCCACATGGTGTTATGTTAAAAATTGAATTTTAATGTGAGTTTAGCATTTGAAGAAGTTTAGGGCTGATTGCACTGAGGTCTTATGTGCTCTACAAGAAAGTAAGTCAACTAGTTATTTGCTAATACACGTGTACTGTGTGTGTCTGTGTCTGTACACATCATACTTAATTGACACTAATGGTGGGCTGGATGAGAGGCAGTGAGTTCCTTCACAGTTTATTCATTAGTAACAAGTTATTCGTTAGTAACATCACTGTGGCTTCTGATAGACCCAAGGACATGCCCACCCTGAATGAGGATGGCACCATTGGCCCTTGGTGCCAGTTCCCAGCAGCACCCACCTTCTGGGGTGTCTCTCAGAGAAATCCAAGTGTTGGAGCATTACATCTGTGCGGATCAGATCTATCTGCTCACCCAGGCTGGGTTTTGTGCTCAAAAAGAGAGTCCAGAAACATGGGGGCCAAAAACTCAGGGTGAGGAAAAGTTCAAAAATGCCTTTAGTTCCTGTGTGAACCAGCCGTGGCTGCGGCAAAAAGACACTTCTCACTCCCAGAGCCTTTTCTGATCACTCTGAAAGTAATTCCTTGAGACAACAGTTCAGCTCATCATCCCCTGTCATTCCTTGCAAGGTTCTGTTACCAAAAGCTGACCCAAACCATGCAGCTCACTCCTCTCCGCAGCCTGCAAAGGGCCAAGTTTACCTCCCTAGCCACCTTTTTTTGTTAATTCTGTGACCAGCCAGGCAGTTTACTTCAGGGTATGATCAGATTCCAAGCCGCAGTGTGAAAATGTCAAAGGTCCCTGGAAAATATGTAATTACATTTTGGATTTGGAGGAAACAATTAATGAAATGGAATTTCTTGGCCCTTCGTGCTGTTGGATGATATGTAGTAGCTTGCCTCTGAGCAGAAGTCTGAGTACACTTACAGCACAGAGGAGTTTTTATCATTTTAAAAGTTAATTATATAGGCTGTAATTAAGCTATATACAAAATGTCTGGTTCTTTGAAGTATATTAATTTTGGGGAAGTTCTCAAGCACCCAGTAGCTGCAGAGCAATCATGAAAGAAGACAAGGATTGAATAATGATGACAGTTGCAAGCCACAAATAATAGGAACAACCTTTCCAAAACAAAGGGTTTCACATTTTCCAAAAGTATGAGCCTTATTATTTGTGTGTATTTGCAATTTGTACATGCCTTGGAGGGACTAACCTCAACTACAGTGCTCAAAATAATTGTGGGATGACATAAATGGGCACTTCTCTATTGAGGCAATCACTTTTCTTGCGGCATGCCAGTTTTGTTTACTTTTTAAACAAAATAAAAAACCGTCTCTGTCCAAGTCTACAATAATCAGGGCATAAATTAATTCTTAATTTTTTTTTCAAAGGAGATTGGGCTTCAGTAGATGTTCATGCATGCTTGTTTATATTCCTTGTGATGGGTTGAGGGGTTCAGGAGGGGCTGCCTGGTGCTGTTTTTCTGTATGATACCTAGAAAGGTAAGTGAAAAAAATCCCTCTAATGAATTTAGCATTGGAAACAAAATACTTTCTCTGTTGTTTCAGCCTTTACTGTGTGGTCTGTATTTTAATAATGAGAGTTTCCCCAAACCACTTTCATGCTTAGGTCTATGTGCAGTTGGAGATGAAGGATTTTATTTCTTCGTTTAAAGGGCTACTGTGAGCTTTAAAATAAGCACAACTGTCCCTGGAAATTTTAACTATTTCACATTCTCTTGGCTCATTGCTGTGGTGCATCTGGTGGGTCACCACGCCTGGCCCAGCATCAGGATTTCAGTATCTCAGTTTCCTCTTATCACCTGGTGCCCTCAGGTCCCAGCACCCAGCCAAGCACATCTTCCTTTTCCTTGCAGACACCAGAGCTTTGCAGTCCCACAAACTTGCTCGTAGAAGAAAGGAGTTGTGTTTTTCCTGTGCTGTTTCAGGCAAAATCCTCAAGCTTTCCTTAACAGAGATGGTTTGCAGACCCTTGAATGACTCCCCCTGTGTGAAGAGGTTTTTCAAGTACGCCCAGGATCCTTCCAGGGATTCAGTTTCCTGTTGCTGATCCTCGTTGTAAAGCCTTCCCTTTACCTACTTCTCTCCAGAAAGGTTGACTCAAAATAGCTTGTTTTCATTTGACCTCCTCAGAAACTACAGGAAAAGTTTGGTTTAGCTGTGGGCTTTATAAATAGTTCCCACTGTTAAATCAAAAGCAGGATTTCTGGTCAGATGGGAGTCTCCTTAAAACTGGACCAAGGTATGGAGTGAGGAATCATTCCTCTTCCCTTCTGTCTGTGGGAACCATCACTGTTCTGCTTGCTCACAGCAACGGGGAAGTTAATGGACTGGCTTTCTTAGCCACATTTCCTAAAGGCAAGTTATAGCCTGGGAAATTGGCTGTCAAGCCAATAAAATCATGTGGTTGCATTTACCAGGCTTAGAAACAGAGATAAACCTGGGGAAATGGAAAACTCTGTATTTTAGAAACAGTAATTTCTGTCTCTTTATTTTTCTTTCTTCCTTTCCTTTCTACAGGAATTTTCTGGGGCCTGCCTTGATGTAGGAAAGGCAAAATGCTACTCCAGACTTTGGCTTTAAACGAGAAGGGTGAGATCTTAGGAATGCTTATGAAATCTCAGGTCACTGCCTTAATGAGCGCACCTCCAAAGAGGAAGAATATTCCCAAAGCAGGAATTTAGAGAATCTCTCCATCCAAAGGTGCCCATTAGACATAACTTCCATGGATTTCAAAGTCCATGTATGTTAAGTTTATTAATGCAAGTAAGTCTGCAGAGCCACATTGGAGGTTTATTGTACATTGAGCCACATCAGGGCAGCTGCCTGCATGTGATCCGAGTAGGAATGCACTTTGTTTCCAATTACAGACAATGAGCAATTAATGCCCTGAATTGGAATGAAAAGGAGGGACCATTTGCAAAACCCCTGCTTTTGCCTCTCCCTATAACCCATAAATCACTTTTTTTAAGAATTGAGGAGCAGCTCAAAAATTGCCCAGAAGCAGGAGGAAGTGAATAATAGTGGGTCCATGTGCATTGCAACAGCTCTCTTGTTTTCATGGCAGCAAGCAGGAATTCTCCAGCCTGGGTCCATGTCCACCAGTGGTGTCCTGCAGTGAGCAGCTTGGGCTGCAGCAACTAATCCAGTCTTTTAGAGGAGTGTATAAAAATCCAAACCTTTTTAGTTCCCTTCCTAATTGGATTTATGTAATTTTAGTTTCAGTGGGGGAGGTTTTGAGGGACAAATAGAAGGCGAGCACCCTTTTTTTTTTTCTCCAATATTTTTAATTGCCTCCAGTATGTTGTTACTTCCAGAGGTAAAACCCAAGCTTAAAGTCTCGCTGTGCCAGGAATGTTGAAATGCACAGTTAAAGCAGTGCTGCTGTGGTAGCCTGGACTGTCTATGGACATAAGGCAGACAAGGCTCTCAGGTACAGGTAATCTTCTCTGTTAGGTCTACCCGTACAGCTGGAACAGTTTTGGGCACACAGACCTGCACAGAAAAGGCTTGTGTGCCTGAAAATGGGATTATTTTTTCCAGACGTTGTAACTCGTCTAATTAGCTTGTGGGGAGAGTCAGCTTCTTGTTCTGGCAAACAGAAAGCAGAAGTAAATAATGCATTTTAAAACACTAGGAAATACCTAGTAGGGCAATCCATATTCCTGGCCTACAGGATTTCATTGGTGTTGGAACACAGGACTTATGACTGCCTGTTTGACTATGGCACACCACCCAGAAAAGACCTCCGTGGTCTTGCTTCAGGAGATGGGAATTGATCAGCCTGTGGCAGGGAATCCTGGGCTGTTGGCTATTTGCTGTCATCGATGAATACCCCCATCTTCATCTGAATGGTTCTGGGCTCACCTCCACCCTCCTCTCACACATCCCATTGACAAGGAGTAGTACAATGCCATAGTCAACTTAGGAACTGAGCCTATGGAATGTGTGTTCATTCTTTTGTGAGGGAAATAGAGGATGGCTTTTAACCCGCTTTCTTAATTTTTCATTATGTTTCTTGCTGTTTTTATTGAATGGCATAAACTTTGCAAACACCCGATCTGAACTTAGAGCTGATCTTCATCAAAAATAGTATCAGTGTTTAGGAAGAAGAAACTCTTTCTAGTGGTTTTACCACAGATTAATCCAGGGACTTTTTGTAAAGGCTTGAAGGACAGGTTGCTAATTCCACCAAGTAGGAGGCTTGTAAGTGGGTTTTCTGTGAGATGGCAGCTTGTGTGCAGGACAAAGGGATTCTTGGCTTACAGGAACCTAATATTGGATCCATCCCTGGTGATCTCAGATCTGGAAAGGAGCAAGTAGAATGCACAAGTTCACAGTGACTGTCCAAGCTGGTTGAGGTTTTTTTCAAAGCGCATTGTGGTTGGAAAATGCTGGTATGTCAAATCTGAAATATCTTACAAGAAAAGGGTCAGTTTCAGTCAGTTTTTCATCTGAAGAAAAAGCAAGGTAGCAAAACTTAGAGTTGTCAAACCAAATATTGTTGCCATTTTTCAGATAAATGTTGTGGCTTTCCCATGTACAACAGGAGCCATCGGGGCCACAACCTACTTTGCTATTTGTTCCTTTCCTGCTCTGCAGACACAGACGCTGTTGACATGCAGCACATGGTTGGCCTCCAAGCTGCCAGTGAACCTGGTCCAGAAACAGTGGCCCAGTGGCTCATGTCATTCATGCAAGGAAGAAACATGAGGGGGCATGCACAGGCTTGGAGTTGTTCACGTGGCTGACAGCAGAGAGCTGAAGTCAGCCAGGGAGAGGAAGAGGCACCAGATGGTCTCAGCGATCACATCCCACTGCATTGTGGAGCTGGGAGGGGAGGAGAACCACCCTATGTCCAGTCACAGGGTTGGGGGTGGACCTCTCACTCACAACAGCCAATTGCCCTCCAGTATAAGAAGGGGGATTGAAGTGAGATGTAGCTGCAAAGGCAGGTTCCTCTCTGTTGTACTTGGGTACCTGGCCAGGTGGGATGAGTGAGTCTTGTCCCCAGCAGGACCTACCTGAGCTTGGCTTGCTGAGCTGAGCTTTGACCTTGATAACTTGTATAGAACTCAGCTTTGAAAGTGGCTCTTTGCAGTCCCTTTTCTCCACATCTAGGTCACTGGAAAATGGGTATTCTGGTTCCACTGGCAACCTGGTAAATCAACAGCTCTTTGCTGTAAAGGTTAAGTAAAAGGATTAGAAAGGGAGAGTGTCTTTGGGTTTTGTTTACTTGCTTTTTTTAATGCTAAATTAAGTTAGGACAGACACTTTGGGATTGTCTTAAGGGAAAATGGTCTGTTAACGTATCTCAGGAACATGGTTTCTCTGCAATCAGTTACCCAAGTTTAATAGCTAGAAATTGTTTCAATATTATGTTTTTTATTTAAATAATAAAGCCATGTGTTAGTGGGAGAGCATCATAAGGAGACAATTCTGTGCAGGGAACTGTTACTTTGTTTTGGAATTAGATTAAGTCATAAATAAGTACTGCTTTGTCTTTAAGTTAGAAAATCGTTCCCATCCAAACAGCCTCTTAAGACATTTTCCACCTGTTAAAGGACATGTAGTATTGGGAGTCTTTCATAACAGTGGAAACTGGCTCAAACTTTCAACGGGTTTGTAAAAAATAAACCAGCGTTGATTTATGAGTTGAACTACGACAGGGAACATGTAAGCAAATAAAAACAATGAACTGAGAAAAAAGCAAATATACTGTTGATTTGGCACTGCATGAATCATGCAGGCAAATCTGAGAGGAATAGGAGGAATGAGCTTCAGAGTGATGGATTGGGAAAGGGGATCTGATCCCTGGGTAATGAAATGTGAGGGGGTCTTGCCTTATGCTGTTGACCCAGAGGTAGCCTGGAGGAAAGTGATTCCTTCTGACTATACAGTGTTAGTTAAAACAATCCCCTGGGCTCAAATATCGGCTATTAAAATAAATTCAGGAGACAGAGGAAGCAATGTTTATAACTTGGAAGTTTGAGCTGCTTTTTAAACAATTGTGGATCTACAGATTCTGAACTGGAAACGTGATACGGCGGGAAGAGGGCAAGAGGAAATGACAAGAGGGTAAACTGGGGGTGAGGTGGTACAGAGCATGGAATTGGGAGGAAAAGCTGTCATTTTGGGGGTGGAGGAAGAAGAATTCTGGCAGGGCCAAGCAGAGAAACCCCTACACATATTCTTGCTTCACCTCCTCCGTTCAAAGTGCCATGGCTATACATGAAGATGCCACAGGAACTCAGACATCCCAAAGATAACAAGGGTTTACAGCACATCTGGGTGTGTTTGGATTTTAAACCGTAATTATAGGAGTTGGTCAATGTTTTCCAACAGAAAGTTTTTCCTCCAGAAATGATTTTGATTGAAACTGAGGTCTTCCATGGAAAAATGGATGCGGCTTAGTCCTGGGGAGAAAAAACTAAATTGAACTATTGGTTTAATCAGTAATAAAAACAAGGATGTTAATCATCATAAGAGGACCCTTTCAATTTAATTGCAGCAGCAGCAGCAATACCACCACCAAAAGAAATCTATAACAACAAAAGAAATATTTTAGCTGACCACTGACCAATTTTGGGTTTGGAACAAGAGCATTTTTTATAATAGTGACATTTCCCTTAAGTAATCACTAGAGTTTCTGCACTACTCCACAGCATTATTGGAAAACTGAAACTCTAATTTGGGTAGCAGTGTGACCCAAACATTCTGGAAATCGCTTTTTTAGCATTACTGTCTGTGATACTCAGTTGAGATGCTTTTCCTGTGGTAGTTGTTTTGTTCTAACCTGGAAGTTGATTAAAAGAGAGGATGTCTCCCCTGCTGAGTGAATGCTGTTATGCAGAGCTGGTCTTGTTTTGATTTCTAACTGCCGTGGGTCTTTATAAGTCTCTGTTACATAAGTTATAAGAATGTAACTAGAGAATGTTATTGGTGGGTCTCTAGCAGGTGGATTTAGTTGTTATCATAATAATACAGTGAACCTCAGGGTTACAGCTTTCTTTTCCTTCTCTTATTGATGCTGCCTTCTCTCCTTGTGTCCTGTGGCTTTTCCAAATGACCTTTCACCATTTAAGTTCTTGCTCGTGTCTGATAACGACACTCAAGCAAATCCCCATCTGTTCCCATGCACATCCCTGCCATATCTTTTCTTGTATTTAATGTTTCCACAGAGCTGCTCCCATAGGAGAGTCTAATGCTGAGACTATTCATCTGCAATTTATGAGCAGGATTGGTGCCTGGAATTTCCCGAAGTGCCGGGTGAAAGACAGGCTCCGAGACCCTTGTATACAATGGTGGAAAAAAATGTGAAAGGCAATGAAATCTGAGCTGGGGCTTTCAGAGACAACTTGACAAGTCAATTGCCCTGTTAGGAGTTGACAACAGTGACCCTGATAGTAGAAATGATCCGTTTCCTCTGGTTTAATTTATCACCAGCAGCGTTCTTAGTAGCTGCTCAGTAGCACAATTTTCAGATACTGATACAACGTCAATCCCAAATGGGACATTTTGTGAAATGAGAATTTACTTACAGTGCTAAAAACAAAACAAAACAAAAAAACCCAAAAGGTGTGCCTCAGGAATGTTCAACGTGTTTATTGTTAAGAGCTGAATCTGATATATGTGAAGCCTCACGGTCACATTTTAAAATTCCTTACCCAATATTGGATGCTGGTCCTTGTTGTTGCTCTCACCTCTTAGGCATTTCAAACAGTGTTCTCAAAGAATTTCATTCTAGAGATGTAATGAGCAAAATTCTCAGTCACTGAGTATTGAAGGTGAACAAAAAAAGTCCTTACAGTGTATGTCTGGGGTAGAACTTAAATACACAGTCTACTTCTTAATTTCAAAAACACTGATAGGAAAGATACTTTCTTTTGGGAACTCATCTATGAAGCTCAGAAATTGTGACAGTGTTTTCACCAGTGTCACCTAGAAGTGCTTTTGCACAGTGATGCTGTGTTCTCAAGATCCCAAGGACAACCACTGGGGGAGAGAAAAAAATAAAAGGGTGAAACCCCCCAAATTTATAAAAATGTCCTTGAAACACTTTTCTTCAGATCAAAAATTTGATAAATTACAGATACTAATGAAAAATTTTATATCTGAACTTTGGTCTTGCCTGATGCATCTTCTGCATCTGTCCCGAGCTCAAGCTTTGGGTACCACTTTCTTCATGTCACTAATCCAGAACATATTTCTTGGATGAGGAACTGAGCCCCAAGGATGTCAGGAGGGCAGAGGTGATTTAGAAGTCTAATTTGTGCTCTTAAATTTAGGAGCCTGTGCTCCCTGTACAGCCAGGGAGTACAGCACTCCTGCAAGTGCTCCGAATCCTCCCAGCCTGGCTCTAATGGAAGTCTGAGCTCTTAATAGAGCCATTGAAATTAGATGTTTTGAGTTACGTGGGTGAATGCCCCCCCTCCGGTGCTGTGAGTCCAGATTTATACAGGAAGTCTGTGGCAGAGGCAAGAATTGAACCCAGCTTTTCTGTGACTATCTTTTTATTCCCAAGCTTCCAGTTAAACTGTAAGCCATCTTGAACCACTTACTGGAAATAGTTCCCTAAAAATAAATCGAAAGTCTAAGTGATCAGGAAGTTTACCTAAACTTCAGAGGCAGGTTAATGTGAGAGTACTTTGGACTGACTCCTTGGACTGACTCTCCTTGGGGAGTGCAGAGCGTTACGGCTGCTCTCTGCTCCTTTGTGGGATTGCCTCATTGGTCTGCTCCTGGAGCTCAGTCCTTCCTGCCACATACATCCATCCATCCAAACCTTACCCGTTTGCTCTCATGAAAAAACAGGCATTGGTGAGATTTGGGTAAATGACTAAAAAATGAAAATGGAGGGTCTCAGTTGGGAGAGAGGCCACTTTGCATGAAGAACTGAAAAGCACCTTATCCAAAGCACGTTGCAAATTTGCATTTAATTATCCAGGAGCTTTAGGAAGAGACATTCACGGCTCAGGTGTGGCAGCTGATGGGAGACATCTCCCCCCAGTCAGCAGGAGAGTGTTGTTTCTGACCCTCCTGAGCAGGTGGGAGGTTTGCAGTCTGTCTTGCTGTTCCTCTGGTAGGGCTCAGTGGGGGCCAATTTCCAAGGTGGTGTTTTGTGCCAGTAATGGTATCCATGAGTGGCTTTGGACAGGATTTGCTGGGAGAAATCAGCCTGTATCAAAGGTCTAACAAACTTGAGAAGTCATTTGGCCTCCTGGACTTGAGCTGAATTACTCCTGACCACAATATGTGTGCTACTAACAGTGGTGAGAATATGAAATACAGTAACAGGACAAAAGTTAGCTGATGTGATTAAACTGCTGCAATTTTTGCAGTTTAGTTTTTCGGTTTTTTTAAGAAAAACTCAGCTTGGCATAGTCTCAGAGCAGATGCAGAGAGGAGAGTATGAGCAGCAGAACAACCTGCTCTTGTGTGGAAGGGTCTGGGGCTGCAAACATGCTGCTTAGGTGACAATGTCATAACATAAATCTCATTCTGGTATTGCATATGCATGTAGATGTCTATGCTTGTGGGTGTAATATATTGAGATTGAGTGTAGAAACATACAAAAGAGTTTAAATTCCAGTAGGAACACTAATTTCATCGTGTTTTGTTGTTTCTGTCTGAAATGACACGTTTCAGCTGTACAGGGAGGGAAATGGTCACTTGTGCTTCATCCAGAAGCAGAGCTGTCTTTTTTAAAGGGAAAATTCTTATGCCAACTCCATCCGGTCTGAGTACATAAAGTCAGCTATTGCCCAAAACTGGTCAGAAAACAACCAAAGGGTTTTTTTCACTCTGATGTACATAAAATCTCCCTGGGAATGTTTATATTAGACAAATGCCTGCCAGCTTTACGAGGACAGCTAAATCCCTGTTGGGAATGTTGTATACCAGCAAACCTATAGGCTGAGACAAGTTCTCACCAAAGTACGATGCAGAGCCTGTTTCTTATGTGTAGGGAGCAAAGTGGCCTTTTTTTCAGGGATGCTGTTGTCATCCAAGGGAAATCTCGGGGCATGAAGGTAAGGTGGGTATGTTGCAGTTCAAACAGCACAAGGCAAACCCCATGATGACAAAACACAAGCCCTGCTGAAGGTAGTGTGAAACCTGCCTGAGCTGGAGACCTCTAAATCTGGCCCCAAAAATGCCATTCCCTGTGTTTCCTCCATGGAGAGCTTTTTATTTCTAACTGTTCCCTAGGAAGCATATTGGAGAGTCATGGCTGAGCTCCTCAAGAGCAATGGTCCACTTGAAGAATATCCCTTTTTACCCAGCGAGGAATGGCAAGGGTCAGGACTGCGGGAAAACTGCGTGAGAAAGAGAAAGACAGAGGTGTGGGGTGTGTGGAAGAACAAAGATAAAAAAGGAATGAGGGCAGTGATGTTTAATGCAGGGAATGTCAGTAACTCTCCAGAGACAACATCCTTTTCCTAATCTTAGGCTTCCTTGGGAAATACAGATGTCTATGTGTCTGTACATGCAGGTATTTGCTCATATGGAAAAGAAAAAGCACCCCCAGCACTTACCAACCCCTCTGCTGAGGGCAGCTCTCTTGCTGGATTTAAACCTGCTCGTGATGAATGTGCTGCTATTCTGGCTGCAGATTTTTATTTCTGGGGATATCAATTGGATTCTTATTATGAGAGCAGAAAATTGGAGTTACATCTGGTGACTGACGCATGTGACAGTATCACTGCGAGGAATTCCAGTTTCCTGAAGCTTTTCAATTAACTCGGGGCACTCTTGCTCAGGTGCTGTGCGCCCGGGTTTTCAGCGTGCGCCTGCTTCCAAGCTGTAAATCAGCGAGGAGGTTATTGTACTTTCCTAGGAGCTCTTGTGCCAGTAAAATGAAACAGCAAATAATAAACCCCAAGGAGATTTATACAGCCCGAGTTGATGAAACAATTACTTTCTCATTCCTAGGCTTGCTCAGAAAGGTGGGTTAAAAATAACTGAAAATTTACAAGAGCCTAAAACTGAATCTGAAAAGTACAACCTCAGCAACTTATTGGGCTCAGCCTAGTGAGCACCAGATTTACTGTTTGCAATTTCTTCAACTTGTTCAGTCATTTTTATTTTTTTTATTTTTTTTTCAACTGCCCCCTCCCCAAGCTGATGACAAGTCTTGGCAAAAACATCTGTGCAAATAAAGCAGGGGAAAGAGTGGAGGGACCTGGCCAAGAGCTGCCTGTGTCTGCTATGGCAAAAATGTTTGATAAAAGCATCCTTTCCCCAATAGCCTGGAGCCTCTGGGGTCACATCTCACATGCCAGGGCGTCCACAAAACACTTATGATCAGTATTTCTAGGACAGGGCAGGGCAGAGAGCGCCCAGCAGGGATTTGAGAGTGATGGGAGGATTTTCATGCTTTGCTCCAAAGGACACTCACAGGTTTTATCCCAACCTGATGCATCAGCTTGATAAGTGCTTGCTGACAACGTTGGGATTAGGGTGACAGCACTTTCCATTCAGGACACATGGGGAGGTCTGTGCTCATCTGGAGCACTTTGGGGTAAGAATGCAACGTCAATGGCCATTTGCCTCTATCCCTGTTGGTGATGGCAAAGCCCTGAAATACTGCCCTGCCCCTGCTTTTTGCTCTGCTGCTACAAGCAAATAGACCCAGTAGCCTCTCCTCTTGATGCCTTTGTGTCCTTGTTGTCCTCTTCCTGTGTAAGCTTCCCAAGTGCCCCAGAATGAATCTGTCCTCTTTGTGAGTCACTCCTGACTCACTGTCACATTGAAAGTGTGCCAGGTTCCCATGTGTCCAGGGACAGACAAACGGGGGTGCCTCAGTGTGCCTCCCAGCCTTGACCCAGAGGGGTGCACACCCTTTGGAAACCTCCTCACTCCCTGCTTCCTATTGAGACCTCCCGAGGAAATGGTGGTGTGCTCAGAAGCCCTGCTTCAGGGAACAGCTGGGGGGTTTACAGCTTTTAAAAAAGATTTTTTATCTACTCTTCCTTTTCTCATGGAATATGGGCAGTTGAATAATGTGTTCCAGATTGGTGCAGCAAATCCTGTCCCTTCAGCTCTGCATCCCACCGTGTCCCACATGGCACCTCTGATCCCAGCAGGACCATGATGGCCAGCCAGGACACTGGCACCTCATTATCAAAGGCTACTGGTAAAACAAGCTTTAGTCTCTGTTCCCCTGTACAACCTTTGTAGAGTTTGTTCCAAAGGCAGGGTGGAATGAAGAGATTTGTTTGTTTCCAACTGCAGAGGTATTTTTGTTATAAATCAGGACAAACACAAGAACATAAAAGTGGGCTGTTAGATGGGGGTAGGAGATTTTGGTCCT
Source organism: Grallaria varia (assembly GCA_013396735.1). NCBI lineage: Eukaryota > Metazoa > Chordata > Aves > Passeriformes > Formicariidae > Grallaria > Grallaria varia. The sequence continues at coordinate 4,634,742 of VWZG01009477.1, forward strand.
TTCAATGAAAAGTACTTTCCCTCAAAAAACCGAAGACTACAAATATTTTTTGGGTTTTGAAAATATTTTTCTTTTTAATGGAGAAGCACATCAACAAGTTACTTTCAGCTGGCCCTGTGATGTCCCTGGTGTCACACTCCTCTCCCCAAAGAGGTTTGACCCTCCCCAACTGGAGGGCGTTCCCCAGCCATTGTCAGGCCCCATCTATCAGTGCCACAAATCTTCACACCAAAAATGTTGGCTAAAATAATGATTCACATTTTAATGGGCCAGTTTCCCCTCTGAATGTTGGCATGTGATTCTTATTTTCTATATTATATAAAAGCTAAGGGTGGGATTTTCAAAACCACTCAGTGCTGGCCTAATTCTGCGCCCGTTGAAGTCCATGGGACTTCCTTACCCCCGGACTGTAATTGGAGCAGTTAAGCCAGCACTGAGTGCTTATGAAAGCCACATCCCAACTATGCTCCCAGGCCTCACCCAGATTTCTGCTTTCATGGCATGAAATTTGTTTTCATCCTATTAGATGTGCTGGAATGCTGGTGTCTAAGGGAAGCTCCTAGGGATTGAGTTCAGTATTAACTCTGACCGGGCTTGGCGTTGTGGTTCCAGCTCAGGCGTTCCTGTAAGTGCGGTGGGGCGGCTCATCGCACAAATAACGTCAGCGGTGCCAGGACAAGTCAGAGCTGGGCCTGGGCCCTGACTCGCCCCAGGTGCTCCGGGTTTAGGGAAGGCGCAGGAAGCACCTTGTCCTCCAGGCAGACACCTTCTGCCTGGACCAGCCTCCTCCACCAGCCATCCCAGTGCCTGAGTCCTTGCTGCCAGAGGAGGCGAGTCTGCTGAAAGTGTTTTTGGGGGCACTATGGTGAAACGGTGCTTGCTTCTGTTCTAGTGGAAATCAGTGCCCCAAATCTGCTTTCTGGAGTGAAGGGTCTTGGCTGGGGGTCCCTGGAGCAGTGTTGGCTCGGAGCAGAACCAGCCTTCTGAGCCCAATGCTGGGAAACAGCTTGGGCAGGGATTTTTCAGATAGTTGTACTGTCCTCACAGTACCATTTGGGTAGAAGGTATCTGCTCATTCTTCAGACAGGAGTGCCAGATTGCTAATCTCTGGAAGTTTGGTCAATTCTTTTTTTGTTTTGATAATTCTTGGTTGGTTTTTTTGGTGGGTTTTGTTTGTTTGTGTTGATTGGTTGGTTGGTTTTTGTTTGGTTGGGTTTTGTTTAGGTTTTTTCTTTATTTGATGTATCATTTGCTGTAAAAGTTGTGTTTTGATACTCAGATTCTTGATAAAAAGTTGACCTCTATTCTTTTATTAAACAAAGCCAAAAAAAGCCCAAACCAGAACAGTTCCCTAATTTTACCTTCTAATGTCACTGTAGCACACTGATCGTCAGAGACGCTGGCAAAATCCTGTATTTTGTGCTTGAGTTGATTTGAAGCAACTGTGGTGAGGGAAAGGTGGCTGTGCCAGTTGGTTTGCTCATGCTCAGCAGCAGATGGGATGTGGTGGATCCCATCCCAGTGACCTCTGCCATCTCGGGATTTTGTCAGGAACCTGGTGGATTGTAAAATGACTCCTCCAGTGAAAACTCATCTTAGGGAAGTGCACCCACCCCAGTCTCCATATCCCAGAGATGAAACCAACTGGAAAGAGCTACAATCTCTTTCTCTGTGGCCAAGAAAGTAATTTTGTGTTCCCTGCACAAGCTCGGCTGAACTTGGCCCACAGATGATTGCTGCTGTCGATCCAAATCTCCCAAAAGGCTGGTGTATTTTCTTGCTAATAAATGCCCCACAAATGTTTTGAATTTCTGCACTCATTAGGGCTTAGGGAGGCTATTTGTCAGGACCAAGGACGTCCTCTACAATAAACCAGCAGCTGTCTGCGAAGGGTGAGGAGACGTTTGTTGCCGTGAGCTGAGTCTGCTGTCAGCAACCAGGCCCCTGACCAGCTCCAGTAAATGTTTTATTGATTTAATATTAAATTAACTGCCTGGGCATAAGGAGTGCATTATTTTTAATGGCATTCTGATATTAGGGACTGCAGTTTGCTAGAATGCACCTGTAAAATTAGTATCCCCCAGTATTGTGCAGGAGCCATAAAACGTAATGCTCGTTGTGCACAGAGCTCCGGAGCTCGGCGTGGGTAGAGTTACACGGCGTCCACTTCCAGCCTCGCGGCTGCTCCCACTCCTGCTGCCAGAGCAGGGGGACGTCACTCAGCTCCGAAGGCTCATTCCAAGTCCATCTCTTCTGAGCTCTGAAATGGGATAAATGGATGCCTGGGTCCTAATCCTTGTCTCATAGGGCCCAGGAACTCATGGTAACAGCAGGGCACCTTCTATAGGGAGGCAGTGCTGGAGCAAAGGATTTTCCCCAATTTTTTATTTTTCATTTTTTCAGTAAAAGAAATAAAGGGGGGAAAAAATCACAAAGAAAAAGTAACACCTGTTCAGCCCCAATTGTGCTACCTTGGAAGTTACCTTTTTTAGTGAAAGGCATTTGGAAACTAGTAGAATTTGAAATTTGAATAAACAAGCACTTTCCCTAGTGTAAAAATGAAAATATTTGCTAATTTCAGAATTTGACACCTTTTTTTTCTTTTTTAAACTGGTCTATGAAATTAACAGAGGGAAAACTTCAGCCCAAATCAAAAATAGTCCAAATAAAGACTAAAGCTTAGATAAAACCTCCCTGTAGTTCATCTTGTCCTGTACCTCTGGAAATTGGGCTACAAAGAAAACAAATGAAGCAGGAGGAGCACACACTGCTCTCCTCGCTCTGGGCAGGACACGGCTTCTCCCAGCAGTGATGCTCTGGATAGCTGGGAGGAATCCCTCCAGCACTGCCTTTAGCTGAAGGAAACACGCCATGGATGTGTCGGATTTTGTTATCCCAATAACCTGCACCTTTCTGCTCTAAGGCTGCCGTCAGGTTGGTTAAAATTGCAGCCATTGCCCCTTTGCTGTAGTGACCTTATTCTTGTCCTGAAAGCCCCTACCCAGTAAATGATGTGTTTGGCTTTATTAAGGTTGTAAAAGTACCACATTTGAGCTGTTTATATTTAACTCCCTCTGAAATGGTTAATTATGGAGTCAGATCATCTGAAATCACATTTGAATGGGGATTCTGAGAAATCCTGAAATTTCTGAGAAGTTCCTTTCATGTTGATTTCACAGTGATGAATCACAAGGGTGAAACAATAGTGGATCCAAAAATGGATGCCATGTTGAAATGAAGACAGACACGAAACCATGATCTTAGTACATCTCACTACTCAGTTATAAAAATAGAAACCTTAAATTAGAAGTTCAGAATGTCAGGGGATGAGGTAAGATACCAAATTTTGTATCTTTTCTCATTAAAGTTGCTTTAAAAACTGGAGAGTTGAGGGGCTCCACATGTAGCTGAGTGACCAAATTAATTTCAAGCAGCAACTGTGGGTTGGACAGTGATCTGAGTGGATGGGGATTCCCTGAGGATCTGGCACAATGCATTTTTCAATTGTTTTCAACATCACTCTCCTTGTGTACCTTTCTGTAAATCCACTAATGATCTCTCTTTTCCAATTGCTTTCTTGGACTTATCAGGGAGTGAAATCCATGTTTTTGTACTCCTAAGGCAAATGTTGACAGGAAATGTTTATTTTTTTGTTGTGACTCCTTTAAAAAAAGTTGAAAATTTCACTGAACGTTTTCCCATAGAGTTCTTGGGTGCCAAAATGTATCTCTCTTCTGGGGAAAAAGAGGGAAGACAGGACAGGAAATGGAAATATAATTTAGAAGAGATCAGTTGTTGTCTGCAAATACTGGTTTTTTTCAACAGACATGGTTTCTGGAGGACCACATAGTGACAGAGTCCATCCAGCATCTCTCCCTGGCTCTGAAGCAGGTGGGGTGCACCAATGGCATGGAGAAAACCATGGAGAGTGGATCAGTGTAATGACTTCTGCTGGCTTTAGCAGGTACTAGATCTAGACAGCCTCCCTTTTTTATGATATTGATGTTGTTCTTCCCACTCTTCTGCCTGTTTTTCCTCTTGTTCTTTGGCAATCATTTGCCACCTCTCATGTACCATTCAGGCGTGGCAGCTTAGTGCAAGTTGTCAGAGCTTTTTCTGCAAGTGACCTCCCCATTTTGAGCCAGATCTTGGCTCAACTTTGGGGCTGAAGATTAGGGAATGACACAAAAAGGTGGATCAATCACTTTTTTGTTGACAAATACAGGTAATTCATTGCCCAGGCAACTTGAGTTGACAGAGTCAAACTGTACTTTTTTCAAAGGATGTGGTGGATTTTCTTATTCCTGTTTCTGCATTTGATTTACTACCACATGATTTCATTAAATAAGAACTTAATGTGGGGATTTCTGCCAAGCAACTTTAGGCAAGGCCCATATTCCACAAATCCCTAAATTTGAGTGTGGTGGGTGGGGGAATAATCGTATTTTTCTAGCAGATGTCTATTCTGCCTGTGGACTAGAGTTTGGGGTGGTTTGTTATTACTGTTCTTGCTTTAAAAACCTTGTAAAATGATGTAGATTTTCCTCCCATAAGATAATGAACTTGAATTTTTCAAATCAATTAAGTTGATTATAACTAATAACTATTAATTCTCTAATTAATAACAACAATGGAGAGAATAATGGACACACCTTCAAACAGGCAGAATTTCAGGCTTGAACTGGTTTCAAATTCAGACAGGATTTCTTGGCGCTCTCTCCTGCCCTCCCCCGATCTAAGGTCACCCTGCTCATGTTTGTTGGCATTTTTAAGTAGCTAAAAGTATGTAAAAGGCTCCTCCCTTTAACTACTGGATAGAAAACCTATATCTTGGTAGCTCAACTGTCCAGATCATGTTAAGTGTAAGTGGAAGAAAATAAGTAAATGCAAAGAAGAAAATGCCAAAGAAAATGCAATGAGGGAAGGAAAAGTGATGTAAGTTGGCCAAGAAATGAGTTAGATGTCTTGGCCCCAGCTCTGCGGTGGTATAAATCTTTGGGGTAGCCATTCCACTTTGCCACAGTTTTCAGCTTGACCTGTTGTCATCTTCCAGCAAAAATGATAACAGTCAAAATTATAGCAGCCCCAAGGCACTTCTGCCCATTTCTGCATGCTGATCTTCACCCCCAGATGCTGGTTTTGTGCAAGTCCTCAGCATTAGGGTGAATATTGATGCAAACTGAGATCACAGGAGCAATGCCACTGCTGAAGGTTGGGCTTGGGAGGAAGGCACACCTGGGGCAGGTCTTGTCTCTGTTTCTGTGCTTAATATCAACTCCTGTGCTCTAGAAGGATTTCTAGATGACAACTGGCAAGGAGAGGTTTATGGCATTTTAGTGGTGCTTGTCCACTGTAAACATCCTCAGCATACTTGTCATTGTTGCTTTAAAATACTCCAGATGAGCCTCTGGAGCTGTTTGGGGAGCCACTCTTTGGAGCTTGTGCAACTCACCTGAGCTCAGGTGTCCAGGCCAACGCAGACCCAGGCAACCTGCTATGGGTCAGCCCTGAAACTTCCTTTTGCTTTATTCTACTATTCTTTGGCCATTTTGGGTTTGGCTTCAAGTGACAATGGCATTATCTACCACCCAGCACCTCATGCTGCTGCTCGCCTTTCAAATGTCTGATGTGTTCTGGTCAGTGGCATGAGAAATTGTGTTTACATCTTCTCTGAGAGACATCCAGAACTAAGAGGGGAAAAATGGCCTGAACAGCTTAGTGCTTTTGGCTTATTGTTTGAATACTTAAAGACGTTGCATCTGGAAAGTATTCCATTAATTTGTGGCTAGCACCCATATATCAAATTCATGAGCTTCCAAGTAAACAGCTGTCACTGGAGCTGCCACGGAGGGAAATTGGCACTGGTAGCTTGTGGTGAGCAGAGAGGGAACATGCTGGTACAGACTAATCCAAGGAGGAAACATTAACCCAGATGTGTAGAGGACAATGAATGAATTGTTCCTCAGAGCTCCTCAACTTCTCAGCTGTAGTAATATGAGACACAATTAAGGCCTCAGACTATTATATCCCCTCACAGACATGCACAGAACTGAACATGCCGTCACAGCCAGAGGGATGGGGCTGCATCCCAAAGCTCTATACCATAACACAACCTCCAAGTCATCCCCACGCACATGGGAAGGGACATGTGTTTGAGGGAGAGAGGAGGAGACTGTCATGGTGGTGGCAAATCTGTCTTCAGGCTGGCTGGATTGTGTAGTTGTCATTTGGTGTTTGCCCATCTGGAAACACCGATGTTCATGGCATCCTCAAGGAAGACACAGTGCCATCCAGGCATCAGTGTAGTGGGGAGCACATGGGGTGCTTGCCGCAGAACTTCAGATACTTTGGGGCTGTTGGCAGTGCCAGGGGCCTCAGCTGGAGCTGTGATTGCGCCTACGAGCAGCTCAGGGCCATGCAAGCAGTTCTGCCTGAATCCAGGCGAGGTGGTTTCCAAACGCTGCCGGTGTTGGCAGAGCTCTCTGTTGTGTGGCCCAGGGCAGGGGCTGGGGGCCTGGTGCTCTAGGTTGAGTGTTTGATCCATCTGTTTTCCATGCAGTGCTCAAGTAAATGAACTAATTAATTAAGAGGAATTATGTACATGGAAGTGGGAGAGAGATGATATCTCTGTTGATGTTTTCCTGGGAGGGTTGTTATGGAAGTGTCGAAAAAACCCATGGCAAGATCAGGGTCTTTGGGGTGGGTGCGATAGGGCATCTGCAGAGGTTCCAGCTGAAATGGAGGAAGGGCAGTGGTTTCCCTTCCCCTTTGCAGAAGGGACCATGTGAGGCTCAGGGAGATGAGCTGAGTCCCCCAAGGAGGTGGCCATGTCAGTCCCAGGGGAACTATGGATGCCAGTAGAAGGAAGGGAAAACACTTTCCCATTTCTGCTCTGGCATCTACTCCAGGGGCTCTGGCACTCCACCCAACTCAGGATATACCTTCTGTTTACTACCCAACCCAAAGAGGATTTGAACTGGTGACCTAAAGGTGAAAGGCTCTGCATCTTATTAGAATTACTGTGAGCTCCTGAATGAGTCCCCCATGGCAGTTAAGATTTGATTATGGTTCTAGAAAATGTTCAGCTTTTACAATTAGTGTCAAAGCAGTGGTAAGCCCCTCTTTGATTCCTGGGTGTAGGCTCGTGCTTTTCTTAACCTCACACATATGCTGGCATATTTACAGTAAGTGCTCAGGGGTTTTGTTTTTTTAATTATTATTTTTTTATTTTTGAATTAAAAATTAAAGTCCCCCAGGGAAATTATGCAATGGGAAATAGCCACTTCAATAAACTCGACTCACACATTTTATTGATTATGCTAAATTTAATTATTCCATTTAAACTTTGCTTACACATACACTCAAAAAAAACTTATCCTTTTCTTCCTGCATTTGTTTTTTCCTGTTTTTGTATTCCTCTCTACAGAACAAAACTGTACTATATATTATTTTAAGTGTTTTAGAGAAGAAATACTCAAGGCTAAGCCTCTTCCCCATAATTTTAAATTAAAAATTAGAAAACATACCATAAATCTTACTCAAAACGTCTTCAAATAGAGCTACTAATTGTTAAACTGCAGTAATTATGGCTTTTAATACAGCTCTTTTGCCTCTGCCATGTATGATGTGCACCATTTTTGCTAAGGGAGACAATTATTCAAGTGCGGAGGATGTTTAAAAAAACCAAAACAACAGCAAAGCATTGAGAAAAATACATATTTCTCCTTCTCAGGACTGTGTTAGGTGAGACTGTTCATTTTCTTGATACTCAGATATTACCCAGAGGTTTTGATCTTGTTTGGAGACCTCTGCACTGGGGTTTTTAGAGGCCACTGCTAAAAGGCGGTGAAAGAGCTGCTGGTCCCTGGATCTGAAACCTTATTTCCCCAGAAACCACTGCTAGTGGGTTTTTTTTCTTTCTCTTCCAGGGAGCTGCTGCTGCTGTTTCTGACCTACTGGGCTATGTTCAATCCAGGTAATCACCTTTTTTCTTCTTACATTTACAGCCTCTCCTTCCCAGGGAAATGCATTAATTTATTACCTTGTGACTCTTCCCATGAACTGAGAATGTTCCTGTGAATACAGGTCTGTGGGACAGAGGTCAAAGCAATTCACCAGGGCTAGAAATTAGGATGTGGGAGGTGGAGTTGTCACTAGAGACAAAGAATCAGAAGTAATTTCCAAAGTCTTTGCTCCCTCTTGTATAAGGGGACAGTTCAGAGCCAGCTTGTCCCTGCACTGACGTAAATCATGGTTGGTCTTGGGTTTCCTGCATTACAGTGTAAGTGATTCAACATAGGGGATACTTGTCCCATGGCTTCAAAAAACCCCAAACCCCTAGGATACTCTGTGTCCTGCTGGCTTTCTGATTTACTTGCTTTATTCAAAAAGTATAGATGGAAATAAGTATTTACATTTCTAAATGACCTACACTTAAATATGACCACAATCTAATGCAGACTGGCAAGGCTCCCTTGAATTAAATGGACTCAGTCCAACCTGCACCAGATGAGAATTAGGCCCCAAGACTCATGCAAGCACAGTTAAGATGAGCGTGAAAAGAACTTATATTCAAGATGGATTTGGGAAGCAATCAAACCAAATCGTAAGCCTGGCTGATTTAATTGGTTTTTCTGGCAAGTCCTAGATTTCTAAGAATATGACCTTGTTGCAATATGTATTACACCAAATCCTCCACTTAATGAGCCCATTGTTACAGATGTCTCTGTCTGTGCCATAACTCCCTCAAACATTCCAATTTCCCTCCCCATAACTGTCACCACACTTGCTCTGGCTGCCGTGGTGAGGGAACTTCGCCATGTAGCCAAACCCAGACTCAGCTCTTGGCCCAGATGACACTCAGAAGAATTATTTTGCAGAAGGGCCAACCTAGGACACATGTTCCCACTGGGATCAGTGCTCTGTCTGCCCTTCGCTGCCTCCTTAATGAGAGTAAGAAAACTTGGAGCAACAGCCAACTCCCCAAAAGGCAACAAAAAGCTCCTTGTCACCACCCAGGCTGGCTCAAAACGCAGCAGAAAAGGGGATTTTCTTGGCAGAGCTGCAGATTGTGGAGTCACAATATACAGCTCATCACCAGTGCTGCCAGTGATGCTCTTTGTGAAGTTCTAAAAACCACCTCCTTGCCCCTTGTCTCAGTTTCCAGAGCTGTGGGCCATGGGCTCAGTGAGGACTGGCACACGGGGAGACACGGTGGGTGGCTCCTGCAGTGATACGGAGAGAGACATATGAGCAATACTCCAAATGCAATCCCTGGCAAGAAGGAATTTGGAAATCTGACTTATGAGTGTAAGAATTATCCCAGAAGAAAAAATCCTCTTCTACCTTTCCTCCTGAAAAGTGAGCCCATGTCTGTTGTCTCCATTCCTGCTTTTCCTGGTCTTGCATAACAATCTACATGAAAACTTGAAGGTGAAAAAGCCAAATGCTTCATGTTGTAAATTTTGAAATGGCACATTTGCAGTGCTCTTGGCACTTCTGTTTTTCCTCTGGATGTTTTCCTCTCAAAGCAAAGTGCAGTCAAAAAGGAATCTGCTTTCGCTAAGTGATTCCCTTTTGGCAGAACAGCATATGTCAAAGGAAGAGGCGTGTATTCCTTATATTTAGCCCTTTAACCACATACATATATGGTTGTTCTGAAGTTTTACCAACCATTTCTATTTACTGTTCCTTCAAAGACAGCAGAATCCAAGTGCCCTGTGCTATCCTTGTTATCCCAACGCACACAGACCGGAAGGTTGGAAGGCAGTTGCAGTATTATTTCTTCCCTTCCCATTACTAGTGGCAGTGACAAGTTCTGCTCCAGTGAGGTGCTGCACACCTTAAGCTCCCATGGGAGTCCCTGATGAGAACAAGTATTTCCATAAATGGTACTTGCCCATGATGTACAGGCACTGTGATCCATCCTGGCCACCTTCCAGCCCTTCTCCAAACACAGGGGGAAGAAAGGGATTGCCACAGAGGGAAACCCCAAGGGTTAAGGTGCTCCTCCCAGGGTGGCTTTGGAAACAGGCTTAAGTGGAACATTTTCTGCAGTGCCTTATTCCTGGTTAGTGCTGAAGATGCCCAGGCACAGTGTGGTGACCATCGTGTCACAGCAGCACTATTGCATTTCTCTGAGAATGAATAATTCTTTTCCCTCTCTTTAGAAGAATCCCATGATTCCATGAGGGTAAAAAGGTCTTGATTTTTCCTATTCCTTTAGCCTGTTTAATTCACAGCTTCCTTTTGTACACTGGAAGGTGAATTCCATTTTTAAGCTTTACATGTTTCCCTAGTTTTGTTCCTTTTTGTTGTTATTGGTTGTCCCCCGAAGGAGCAGCCTGAATGCCTTATCTGCCTGAAGGCACGGGCACGTGGGTTTCTTACTTCACCATCCCTCCACAAGATTTCCTTATGTTTGCCTAGAATTTAATCTGTAACACACACTGCCAGGCTGGTTCTGAGGAACAAAAAGGCTCAACACATGACATTCTCTCTCCTAAGATCCCGTTTCCTTCTGCGTAGCCCCCACATGCTGGGCTGGCAGGACGGGCCCCTCGCTGCACTGGTTTGACATCATCGCTTGGTGCCACTGAGCAACATGTGGCCAACAGCTTTGTCACTGAGGACAGCACGTCAAGCTGGGATGAGCAAACAGCAGCTTCCAGCAGGAATGCTTCTCCTCTCTTTGAGCCGATCTTTCTTGAGAACTGGAAAATAGGAGATTGGATTTGGGTTTTTTTCCCCTCCATGTGATTCACTGATGTTTGCGGTGGCACAGAAGTACACCAGAAATATGATTTTAAAATGTTGATTTTTTGATCACTGAGAAGGCCCAAGGAAATTTCAGAGTCTGACATCAGTGGCTGATCTGAAGCAAACCTGGTGAGGACAGCCCTGTATCCTCAGAGCCCTCACCCAGCGCCGTTGGCCATGGAGCGTCACGGCACATTTTCGGTTGGCCAGAAGCCCCATCCATGTCGCTGCAGAGCCCAGGCTTGTCTCGAGACAAGAGAAACTAGTCATGGCCCATCTGTCTTACATGCTCCTTTCCAGAGCACCTCCCAGACTTCACTACGTTTATCCTCTTAGCACCTCTCTAATTATCTCTCTTGTAACAGGTGAGAAACAGAAGAACATGGAAGTTTTGCAATTTGAGCTGAGCCACGCAGGAGCTCCTTGGCAGAAGAGACGGCCTCCCGAGGGGTGAGTAATGTCCTTTTGACAATCCCATTAGACTCCTGTTTGTATCCTTACATACCTACACACAGGCCCAAAGTCACTACTCGAACCTGTCCCTTCTGGGGCTGAGGGAAGCCTTTCCCTGCTGTCCTTCCCAGTCTCCAGCACAATTCCACTCTACAAAGCAGGTCCACTCTGATTCAGTTTGAAGGCTCAAGTCTTATTTATACCAGCAATGTAAACATCATTTTAGCTTGATGAACATACAGAAAATTCACAACAGGTGCAGTGCCCTGCAGAATAATTTTGCCCAAAAGCATGGAGTGCACTCACAGCTGTATTTGAACCAGCGTGACTGGAAAAGTGAATCAGTGGCACTTGGCTTTGAATGTATATGTGCATGATTAGCTCTGCTAACCAGGTAAATTGATGAGAACTTGACCAGAAACATGAGTATGGTTTTAAACCCTGAATCAGCAGCAGCAATTGAGTGGAGTCAGACAGGCAGGGTGGCTTCAGGGGGGCACACGCTCAGCTGAGCAGAGGACTCTGTAAAACAGAGCAGAGCAGTGGCATCAGATGAGCCAGACTTTGTCTGGCTGCTGAGCATCCGTCCTGGTGAGTGAGTCAGCGGCAGGTTAATTAGGCATAGCTAGGCAGGGAGCAGCACTTATGACAGGAGAGGCTTTAATTGATAGGATCATTTTCAGCACAATAATATTAATTAGCAATTGCGATAGGGTACATGAAGGCAGGTGGAGCACTTTCTGTCAAGATATTTTTATAAGGAATTAGCCTGTATAAACACCCATTGTGAATACGTTGTCCTTGTCAGGTGTAATAACTACCTTGGCACACAGAATCTCTGCTCACAATGGCAAGATAATTAAAGACACAACTTGCACACTATGGTGCTTCTCCCAGCTGCTAATTGTGTCACTAGAGAGATCTAAATTATTATATTAGGAAAACACTTGGGCACTGTTAATAGTAATTTCCAAAATGAGAACAATAAATAGACTGAGAAAATGCTGTGAGCATGGAGCCAGCCTTGGAAAAAGCTAGAGGAAAAACTGTATGATATGAACATGGAAATTTGAAATGGGAGTGAGATGCCTTAACATCTTTGAGGAACTTAGTCCCTGAGCTTTCTGAATCCAAATCCCACACTAGCCTACAAATAATTCTGTATTTCACATCCTTCACACTTTCCTCAGATGTTATGTTGTTCTTAGAGGCTTGTACAAGGAGGGCTGAATCCTGAAGACATTACTTAAAGGAAATTTCTGTTCATGTCACTGAACATTCACAACTGATAATCCTAGTAATAATTCCCATGAAAAATGGTGTTATATTCCATGGTGTAATTTATGATGTATGGCAGATATAATATGTTGTAGAACTCTATATTACAGGTCTACATTACATACCTGTAATATTATGTTCTGGCAATTAAATCAATTAAAGTGCAGTTATGAGCTCATTAAATCCAAGAAATATGAGATGTCAATCAATTCAGTTTTTATCAAGACAAAATCTTATCAAAGGCAAATGAGTCAGTCCTTCAAACCAAGTGTTCATTTATGTCTCCGTTTATGACACATAGATAACGTGATCCAGAAAATGCCTGTATAGACAGATGTGATGTGCACTCACAGTCCCTACTGCTGAGTGAACTGCTCTTGGGTATTTTTACCTCCTTGGTCCTCATGATTCATCTGAGTGGATTTTCTGTTACAATCATAGCATTTTAAGTATTTAATACCATCACGTGATTCTTTGCAGGTCTGATATAAGCAACACACAGCCCCCTGTCAGGTATGAGCATTGTCCTCAGAGAATGCCAGAATGCCTTCAACACTTCAAGTTATCCTGCTGTGGTCAGTGCCTTTTCCCAGGTGCTGCAGTTTCTTAACTAGTCCTTGCAGAGTCAGCAGGTCGTGCTCTCCCTCTCAACTCAGAGGTGATCCTGAATTAGCTCTTTTGAAGTCCCCTGGGACTGGTGCCTGCCTGCCTGAAACAGAACATTATACTCTGGAATAAATATACTCGGGGCAGAAATCTTCCCGCTCAAGTTTTCCCATGGCTTTTATGGTGGAGACAAGGTTTTGGGCAGGTTTTGACCTCCCTTCCATCCCAGACAGTTGCTGGGAGCGCTTTTGCTGGGGCTGAGTGATGGCAACCATGGGCTTTGTACCTTGTGTTAGGAAGAGGGATTTGGTACAGTCATGCTGGTGATCAGCAGAGTCTGCAGAAGGGAGGACCCAAATCCTGCAGAGAGTCAGTGGAGGAATGGCAGGGACATGGGGTGAATTGAGCTGGGTCCTGGTCCTTGCACTGGGTGTCTGCATTGGTCAGGTGTATTTCAGGCCATTGAGGGCAGAGATTCATGCTGTTTTTACAGCATCTGAACAGTCATCAGGCCTTACTCCGGACTGTTAGCTCTAAGGGGGGCTCTAACATAAGCAATAATAACACTGATGATGATGCTAATGGAAGTCTGATGGTAGTTACTTTTTCATATGGTCTAGAAAAGCCCCACACCTCAGGTTCAGCTCATCCAGAGTGGAGAAGCTGTTTGTGTTTATATGTTTATTCTGGTGGGAGGAGAGTGTTCGTGCCCAGAGATCAAGTCCGCGGGGAGAAAAGAGAATTGTGGAATGATTTTTCTATTGTGCCTAACAAGATTATGATCAGAAAAAGAAGGAGGGAGAGAGGAAAATGTGGATGATGTTGTTATTACCAAAAAGAAAGAATTTGGATATAATCATAGCTGTTAGGGAAATGTGTTTTGGGAAACGTGTTTTTAAAGACCTTGAGAGAGGTCATAATGAGAGTTTACTTTGTAGATCTAATCAAGGTTTACAAGACCATATGCTAGTTCCCAGTGGTGTCCATAGTGAACAGCAGGACACCAGTAATTTTCCAGATGTGGCTTCTCCCCTAGAAGGAGAATAAAACCAGTGAGAACAACTGGAGTGACCCAGCACTGGGGGAGCCTCTGAATTCCTCTTGCTGGGGATGCCCTCATGAATAGTTTGGTTGTTGCCTGGTCGCATTGGCATAAATTCTTCTACAGTGTGACTGAGCCCACAAGAGTAAAGGGGAATCTTGGAGAGGGATCAGATATTCTAATTTTATGGCAATGTCCTCATAAAACAGAGCTGAACCCCAACATCTGTCCCAGGTACCTGATGAGTGTTTGGACTCACATTAGTAGTGGGGGATAGGGAAAGGATGTTTGGTGCCAACAGGGCATTGCTACCTTGTGAAACCTGCTAGTACAGGAAAGATCACAATCTCAGCTTCTGCCCTAAGCTTTCTGTAACTTCAGCAAATACCTATTCAGCCCCCTTTTGGTCACATCCTTCCATCACCCACCCTTGGGTCTTGGGATTGCCCCAGTTCCAGAGGTCAGAGCAATGGGAGGGTTCACAAGGGACTGTGAAATCACTGAATCTCCTCTTGGTTTGCTTAGAGAGAATCATGTTCGCAGATGCCTTTCTTTGGGAGGAGTGGACTTGGAAAAGATACCCCAATGGAAGAGAAAAAATGATGTTCCACAGGAAAGGAATGTGGAATGATTTGATCTCTTCTGGAGGTTGTTCTGGCAGCCTGGCACCACTGCTCCAGGTTGCTCTTTACCTCTGTCTTGTGTGCTTTGTCCCCTGTTTGTGATTGGCATTGGCTCAGGGAAAGGAGTTGTCATGGTCTGTTGATGAGACAATGGTTTCTGATGTCACCATAACTCATCCATGGCTTACTCTGGAAGATCAGGGTACAGTCTGAGATCCACCAGAAGATCCCAAGCACCTCTGCAGTAGCTTTAACTGTGTAGGCTTGAGCTCTAGGCATTGCCAAAAAAAAAAAAAAAAAAAGTGGAGTGGTTGTGATAGTCACATCTTTCTGGAGCAGGAAGGAGTGGAGTTTCCTAATGAGTTGGACACAGAAGGAGAAAACTTTAGTCAGCAACTGTTCATCTCATGGCCCTGGCAGATCAGAAGTTGCTGGGTCAAATGAGCACTGTCTGCCCTCGCTGCCAGCACGGCAGGAGCTGCTGAGCCGAGCGGGAGAGCGGCTCCAGCCAGGGCTGTGCCAAGGAGCAATGTGCTGTTCTCCACATTGCTAAGGATTGGTCCAGAGGCTTGGAGAAGAAAAGGAAAAAGCCCTCATGGGAGATGGTCTATTTTTAATGAGCCCAAACCTCTTCCACAAATTAAGTGAAATATTTTAAAAGGAAACAATATTACTTTGGTTTTATTTGTTTCAGCTACTTAGTTACAGCTCCACGTGGACACAATTAATGGAGGAAATAGAGTATTTTATAAGCCCAGGACCCTGATATAGATATTTTGTGACCATGTGAAATTCTTTGCCCTAATCACCACACATTCCTTGGGAAAAGGTTGTATATTGCTGAAGATTATTAACCTTGGTTCCAAAAATGTGTCTAGTCATTGAATGGCAAAGGTAAAAAAATTGTCATGACATTACCCAGTGACAAATTTTGGCCTCCGCTTTTCATTAAAGTCCCTGCTGTCCCTCTCTGGCTCAGGTCTGTCCTAATTCTGTTCAAAGTATTCCCCAGCAAGAAAGAGAGAAATGACCTTTCCACTGATGCTAGTTTCATTTCCCAGATCCCTTTCAGACTCCCTCTGGGACTTCACATAAATCACTTAGGCCTTCAGCACCTCATTTCTCCATGTTTTTTATTAATAGAAAGAATATGATTTCCCCTTTATTCACTCTTTTACATGATGATTTTTTTCATGGCAATGAATTATCTTGTTTTGGTGGTTTGTAACACCAATCTCTCATCTTTGCTAGTCAGAGAGTAAAAACAGATTGAGGTCAAATCTGGGGATGAATGTTGTTTAGATGAGTTTCATTTGTGCTTTATGCTGCTTTCTTGATGACAGTCAACAACAAAGAAGTCACCTTTAGAAAACAAATATGTTTTTTCATTCTTCTGGGACTGACCCATAAAATACCAGGACAGGGCCTTCTGCCAGGAGTGAGTGTGACAGCAGGGTGTGATTTCTGGATGGGCATAGCCGGTCAGTTCCTCAGATGCTACAGGCCCATACACCCCATTAATCAGCCATCCACTTCTCCCAGGCAGACCTAAATATTCTCCTTTTGAGCTTCCAGAGCAGTGCTGCTGAGCAGATTTCATGGCAACAGGCTCTTCCATGGAGCTAAACAACCCCTGGTTGATTCAGTAATCCGTGCAAATGTCCCCACAGCAAAGCCCAGCAGTGGAGTAAATAAACAAACAGCCCCACTGCCCCTTCCCTTCCACCAGGGCGATAAATTTGGTTTACTGTACACATCACTCCTTGGGCCGGGCAGGGATGGTGTGAGTCCATTAGCAGGGCGAGGGTGAGTGACTTCTGACTTCAGCGACCCTTAAAGTTAATCCAGCATTGTAAGGGCAGAATTAAACGTGATGAGCTCAGAAAGTGTGATAAAACCAGATTTAAGTGCACAGCTGGGCAGCAACCTATAAAGGCAGAATTTAAAACCGTCATAAAACCTTTGTAACCTAATTACGACAGTAGAGTTAAAGGTGAGGTATTTGCAGCATGATTCACATGCACCACAGCTAACCTCTGACATCTTGAATATATTATGTGGTTTCTTTACTACAGGAGTAATTTTGAGTTACTCCCTCACACTACGTGGTTCCCTACATTTTATGCTCATGCACCATCTTCAGAGGTTGCAGGACAGGTCCAAACTGTAGATCAGCACCTTGCAAAGTAGATGCTTTCCTGTGCTTCTTGCTCCAGTGTCTCAGGGCTGCTCCTTCCTGTGCTCTGGGCACTCACACCTGGGTGCAAGGCCGGGGTTGTTGCAGGTGCACGACCCCTCCGAAACAGCCCAGCTCCTTCGGAGAGTTCAAGGAGAAACCACACCACGAGTAGCCATGTCTCAAGCTGGGTTTAGCCTAACTAGTCTTAATACTAGCAGGAGGCAGGATACAATCCCAACCAGCTCCTGCTGAAGCTCAAGTCATCCTGTTTGCATTGCAATTGGCACCTAATTAACACCACCTCTGATAGCAGTAATCTCTCTCATTTCAGTACTGGCTTGTCCAAGCACTGAAGTGATGGGGGAAACCAGCCCATGAGCCCTGCCTGTCTCTCCTGGACTGCTCCTTTTTTCCTGGCTGCTGAGGCTGGGAGGGCTCTTACCAGGATGGACCCTGTCAAGTGTGGCAGCAACCTGAGATCCAGGTCTGACATCTTCAAGCTGAAAGACAACGCTAAGCAGAGGTTTCTTTCCTGGGCCCCATTAGGTGTTGTCCAGCATCCCAAGATCCCTGCATGCATATATGGGGGGGGTGTAGTGGTGTGGTTTAAACAGGTTTGCTCAGGTTGGTAACAGCTGGGTAGTTCTCTAGCAAAGGCAGCTCAAGAGATTGCACTTCCTTCAGCCAGCCTCTGTCAAGACAGAAATTTCAGTTAGAAATCTACCCCATGTGATAGTTCTGGGGTTTATTTCTGCATTCAAAACAGCAGCTCAAAAATCGAGCAGAAATAGCAGTAGAAAATTCTTCTATACAAAGTCTGTAAACCTCTATATTGTTTTCGATTTTTTTAACTAAAATAACTTGGTATTTCTGAAATCAAATGACATTTTATTTTCTTCTCTTTGAATTTAGCCAAAAAGCTTCCTTTTAAGTCTGATTGACACAAACTATATGCCTACAGAATGATGCTCAGGGGAGGGGCTGAGGACAGCCTTTTTTGTAGAACCAGCATCCCAAAATAAACTGCATCCTTCCTCAACCCAGCTGATCAATCTCCACAGATGTTGTCCTTAAACTGATAAAATATTTACCTTGCTTGTGAAATCAAACTGAAACAGATCTGTTGCTTAGGTTTTCTTCATGGGTAATCCGTAATATTTTTCCTCAGGGAAACTAGTAATTTTTACTGTGCTGTGCTACAGAACGGGTCCCTCTTTTTCCTGTTTTAGGAAGCTTGGAGGGGAACAGCAGAGCCATGAAGGGCACCCTCTGAAGGATTCAGGGTGATGTTCCCTCATGGGAAGAGGAGAGCGTGAGAACCATTAGCTGAAATAGGTGATTGATATCAGCAGTGGGTGGGAAAGAGGTGTGGGGTGTTCTTGGAAAGGGATTGCCCAAAGTTTCCAAGGACAGTTTGCTTTTGTGATCACGGGCCTCTCTCAGTGTTGATATTCAGAGAGACAGAGATCTGCTTTCTGTTTTAGAGGGAAAACACGTTCTGTACATACATTGAAGTGCCATATACATTTCTGCTTTTCCTGAGATAACTCCATCCCAAACTATCCTTCTCTTCACACAGCTGTACAACAGCTACACCAGGAGAGAACCCTGCCGAGGAGACAACAGCTTCTAAACTGCCATCAGGGACTACCAGAAACCACCACAACAAACGCCCCCAAACACAGGAAGGAGGCCGCCAGCTGCATAAAGCCAGTGTGAGGATCAAAAGAACAACATCCCAGGTACAAACAGGGTGAGATCCCAGCGAGCCCAGGCCAGCAGCCACCCACTGCGTGCTCCGATGGGTTTAGAATCCCATCCTGTAGGGCAGCTCCCACATGCTCCAGCTCCCTGTACCACAGAGAGAATAAGGGAGCATTTAACACCCTCAGTCTGCAAGGCACAGACAGGAGGTGGTAAATACCTTGATAAGGAAACTGGAGTGAAAATACCGGCTTTAGGCAATACAGATTTTATCAGGGAAGTATGCAGGAATGAGTAAGTACCTGACATGCAGATGTGCCTCTGCATAGTGCCAGCAGCCTGCCAGTCCCCACATCTGGCCTCAGGCGACATTCCCGTTTCCAAATTCCTGTGATTTTAGGGGTATGTTGGGGAGGTATTTTTGCATGGGATTCTCACTTTTGCAATGGCAGTGCCCACAATTAAATCTGCAGCTCTGTGCTTGGAAGGCTCTCTAGATTTAGCACTGGAGACTTGTTTTTTTGCTGTAAGAAGCTGCTTGGCTTCTCATTGAAGGCTATTGCTCTGCTTAGCAATGACATGCATGTCACAGCATGGGAACCTATGTGTGCCAGTTGAAAAAAAAGATCCTGGAATCCAAGGGCTTGGCAGAGTCATAAAGAAATTAATATCACGTATCGCTCAGTGATTGGATAGCGTCTTATGGACCATTGCTAAGGCTGTCACTGTGGGACCTAGACAAGGCTTATGCCTAGTCCAGTCATAGTCTTTGCAATGTGAATCACTAATCTGGGGAGAGTGGTTGGAAAGTGAAGTACTGTGAACTGGCACGATGTATGTATTCACACTCGAGGAGATATGGGGATGATGGGGGAAGAGCCCCAGGGAAGTAGCAACAGCACCAAGCCTGTCAGACTTCAAGGAGTGTTTGGATGGTGCCTGTAGTCATATGGTTTAGTTTTGTTTTAAGTAGTCCTCAGTGAAACTTAGAAGTCCCACCCCACTTAAGATATTCTATGGTCTTACACAGGCAGTTTGAAGAATTGTTGCTGGGTCTCTTACTTTAGCTCAGGACTCCAATATAAGATGAAGGAGCTGCCTGTTTGCAGCAGTCTCCCTTGTACTCTGGATCTCTAGGGGAGTCATTGCCTCAACTGTCATCAACCAAGATGGGAAATGTCTGTTCAGAGAGCCTGTCCCTGCTCTGGCAATGCTCTTCAGGTGTCTTGCAGGCTCTCAGACTTGCTGTGTGGATTTGACATTGATTCTTCACCAGGTTTATGATAGAACTGAAGGTACAACTCACCCTTTACTTGGTGGGAAAGGGAGAGTGAGAAGAGCTTGGCAGCTCAAAACAATGTCCTGGAAACCTGAACAAAAAGAGAGGAGAGTCCTTGCTGAGATGAGGGGTTGGGGCAGCACTCATTACTTTGCCACACCAGGGAATTGGCTGCCATGGGGCACAGATGGTCTCTTTCTAGGGGTGGTGCTTAGTGTGGCTAATGACAACCATAAGTAGGAAAAATATGGATGCTATTTGAGAGAGAGGCCCAGGAATGGATAAAGAATGAATTGGCTGTGCTGTGTACAGAGAGGGCCAAACAGATGTTGGGCCTGATCCAGAGCCCATTGAGTTAATGGAAAGGCTCCCTTTGGTTTCATTGGATCCTGTCTCAGACCCGTTACAGCTTCACAGGAAGGAGTGGAGACCAAGAGTAATAACTTGTGGTGGCTGGCGTGGTGTGTGTTGCATAGGTGTGGGCTCTGAGGTTTTCATGGTGAAAACAGATGGGTCTTACAGATCTGTCCATGTGGCCTGCGTAACCCCCAGCCCCACTTCCCCCACCTGACAGTGAGCAGCCTCACGTGGTTCTGGTTCTGCAGCCAACATTTTAGCATGATTCGGCACAAAAGTGCCCTTCTGCCTTCTGATTCACCCTCCTACTCAAGGAGGTTCCGGTGTGATCTTGTGGTGGCCCAGGATTTAGAAACCAGTGATTTAAGCCATCCACAGAGAAGGAAGAAAGGTCTGCTGAGAACTGTTGACCAGGAAGGAATTTTGTTGTGGACCAGCAAGAAAAATAATGTAAAGCAGGTGTTTCTGCAATTGTGAGGCATTTGTAAAGCCAACAGCGTCTAGCAAGTCTCCCACTCACATTCTTGTCCATGTGACATGGCAGGGTCTGACATGAAGGACCGCAAATAGAAAACATCTCTCTGTACTAGCTGGCGTCTGACCTGCACTAGGGCCTCTCTCCCCTTCTGCTCTCTGTGCTTTTCTGTTTATTTAGGTGCGTGTCTTTGTTTCTGTTTTTACACTTAACACAAGTAAAGAGGAAATGGGATTTCATACAGCTTAGGAGGCTGGAGCTCACCATGCTTTGGAGCAAGGGCCTTTCTTTGTCCTCACAGCACAGGTGCGAGTGTTTGCAGGCCAGATTCTCACCTGTACAAACTGCCTCGGGCTCCACCAGAGCTTCTTCCTTCTAGCCAGCCCCTTGGAGGAGGCTTGTGATATCCAGAGATGCAGACACAGGCTGCTCTCTGTTTAGGACTGAGAGCTGGAAGCTGAGCATCATTTATTTTTTCCTGGTCATGGTATCAGGAGGAATGGATCAACTAGTGCATGCCAAGATGCATCAACAAACAGCAGATGCTGTTTCATTCAGGGTCATGAATTTATTAGCATTGTAACTTGAGGAATAGTTTAATTTAGTTGTGTTTGGGCCAACCTGGGTAGGGGCAAGGTATTAAGTTGTAAGGGTAAGGTCGGGGCTCTTCCCAGACTCCCTTTCCCTTTGCAGGTATTCCCCTATCCACACATGTACACACAGCACCAAGGCCAGTCATGGCTTGGGCTGAGCTGGAGTTTAGGTACTCAACAGGTTTAATTCAGGACCCTACAACACCCAATCTCCAAAATACAGCCTCTTGCTCTTATGGGCAGCAGTGCACTTCTAGCCCTGTTTGGAAGGAAGCCGCTGGACTCTCTAGGTGAGGCGAGGGTCAGCTTATGGCTGGAGGAGTTGCCTGGCAGGAGGTTCTGTGGCAGTTTAGCAATCCCACCATAGCACAGCTGAAGGAGAACGCCTGAGCCCTGACTTCTAGTCTTCTTTGTATCCATGCTGGCATGTTTACTCATTGTAGATGGGTGGAGCTGTTATTCCATGTTTTGGCTCATACCCGTCCACTTGGATGTCAACATAAACTGCTGCAATTATATCATAATCGTGTCCCGTTATTGGAAATGATTAGTCCATTCATTTTCCATAAATATTGGCTGACTGGCTTCACCTGGCAGTGGCTGGGAATTGTCATGGAAGCGAGATGAAAGCCCAGAGAATATTGGGATTCCTGACTCCATGAGAGTTGTGGTGTTTTGTGGGGGCAAAGTCTGACAAGACTATTTGGTTTAGACATAAACGGGGCACTGCCAGCTTTCAGACTGGAATTTGGGTAGCAATAGAGAGAGCACAGGTATCTCAAAGCAAGGACAGTCTTACTGTGCTATTTTAGTCAGAAAGTGAAAATTGTGTTAAAATAAGCCCCAAATTAAGGGGGGAACTTTTAAATGACAGGGGAAAGTTAAAAAATATCCAGGCTTTATAACTAAATATCAGTTCCCATTCCTACATCTCCACCATGGCAGCCTTTGCTCTTCCATGTTGACCAGTTCCAGCAGGCAGAACCACATGTAAAATGTGGCCATGTATTAACTTCAAGGCTATTTATTCTACAAATGAGCTCCAATTCCAAATAACACTGGTGCCAGCCAGGTCGGTTTTTTCCCCAGGACTTGGGCATACAACACACTTTCCGCTTTTGGAGCTCATCATTCCATAACTCCAGAAACTGCAGTATAAACCTTGGCTACTACGCATACTTCAACTTGAAAACACAGCAGTGATCTGGGAGTTTAATTCGAGCAAATTTGAAAGTGCATTAGAAATAGGAACCAGATGCATCTCTATTAGTGAAAAGAAAACCTAGCAGAACATTGGAGCTGAAATGGACTCTGCCTTTCTTTGAGCTTTTTTTCTCCCTTTTGCTTTACAAGAGGAATTACATAGACCTAAAGCACCATAATTAAATTGTCATTTGTTCCTTGCCTTGGTAGAAGCTCTGCCCAGCTGAACACATCTCGGTTTCCATCCTGAGCATTTACCTACAGCACAGGGCTGGGGGAGAGGGGCGGGTTATTACTTGTTTTAAGAAATTAGAAATTGGAGGCATGCACAGTGTGTCTGGTAGAGTCTTCAGCAAGGGAGCTGCCAGGCTCTGCAGGTTATACATCATTAGCACACAGAGTGTCCAGGAGAGCCCAAAGCTTGTGCAGGTGTGTTGGCAAAGCTCACGCCACTTCCCTCCCCCCTCCCTCTCCGTGGCATTTCCAGCAAGCTGATACCTGAAACTCAATGGGGCAAAACCACAGAGTGCTTCTCTTGAGTTGTCAGCTCCCGGCTCACCCAGCAGATGTGACCGTGAGATGGCACATGGAACCTGGAAGGGGCACTCTGAAAAACAAAACTACTGAGTCAAAAGCTTAGTGTGTTTTTCTATGACTGTATGAAAAAAGTGTGTGCATGTTTTTTTAAGCACTTTCAGATATTAGAAGTTTACTGAACACAGAGACAGCGGGTTTGGTTTCTTTTTTCCTCTCTTTTTCCCCTGCCCTTGAACTTTTGGAATGACTACAGGAAACATATTCCAGGCTGTTTCCAATGACCTGTTCATATGGTGGGTTTATTTCAGCTTTTCCCAAAAGGGAGTGAGCTTCATTTGACCTCTGGTCTGGCATTAGCTACCATTATTTGTGCATCCTTCTCAGCTAATCAATAAAGTGGATGGCATCTGAAAGTAATTATACACACAGCTCTTCCCCAGCTTTCAAAATGAAGACAGAAGCTGGGAAAGGAGCCTTTGCATATTCAGCACTTGTTAAAGGAATGAAATATAGGGCTGTGTGTTGCTGTTGTATCCCAAATCCTGGGCATTCAACAGCAGTTCCTTTTGACGTTGTGTAGCACTCTGGCCACATGCACCTGATCACAAAGCTCATCAGCTTTCTCATCTTTCCTGACTTTGCTGGAAAATTTGTCCTGTCTGCTCATGTGGCATGCCAAAGGGCAAGAACTGCCTGCAAGAGGAAGGATCAGGCTGGTTCAGTGCTCTCTTTTCTTTAGGGGACACCACCACAGTTGCATTTTTAGAGCCAGATGTCCTGGCCCCAAGCTAATGTGTGGTGCCAAGTGGGTGGCCAGTGACTATGGCTGTAGCATAGGATGAGTTTTTCCAGCCAAAATCACTTTCAGCCCCCCAGTTAAAAGGGCAAGGCTCTGTCTCTATAAGGCTCATGGCAAAGTCACCTTCAGATGTCCATCAGCCTGTCACTGCTACTGAAGATCTTGATTCAGGTTCTCCATCACCTGACAAAGTCCTGCCAGCCAGGACAGTGTGTGAGTCATCTTGTATTAGGAGATATTTAAAGTCTATTTTAGGAGGTTTACAGCATCAGTCTTCCTTCAGGAAATGGCCAAGAAGAACCTTTGGCATGACCCTGAACATTCCCACTGCAGCCTCCCTAAACAGCGGCACCAGATCCCAACGTGGGGCCTCTGAACCGAGCAGGTGGTAGGAAAAGGAGTGGCACAGAGTTTGCCAGGGCAAGCTGTAACTGTGGAGTAAGGGTTGAAGGGTTGGTCCTTTTCCTCCTGCAGCCCTGGAGAAGCTTTGTGCAGCGCTGTCACAGTGGGGACTGGAGCCTGGGTTTGATGATCTTCCCTCAGAGTCTGTGCGTGGTCTCCATTGAAGACAGGAAGAGAAGTGAGGTGGAGCAATTGTCTGACCTAGTGTGCCCATTCCAACATGTTTCACCTGTACCTTTCTCTCTTGAACTGCAGAACCAGGAGAAATTCCATGGCCACACGGCCTGGAAAATCCTGTCATGCCTACAAGAGCTGGACACTGGGAACATCCAGCACCTGGCAGCTGTCTCCCCGGAAAGAGGTAAGGACACCAAACAACCTGCTGCTCCCAGTGGGTTTCCCCGGGCTATTTCATGTATCCGGATAGCAGCAATTACAAGGGAGCAATTATTTTTGGCCACTACTCCAGGGTCTCTGCTATCTCCTAATCTAGGCAGCAGGCAGAAGTGTTTGCTGATGGCCTGCTCCACTGTCCATCCCCAGCTTTTCTCCCTGGTGGTACATTGTTTGCAGTGCTGTTTAAATCCTCCTGCCAGCTCCAACAATGCCTCCCACAGCCCCAGTGTGTTGGGAGCATCCAGGCTGCAGAAAAGCCGATCCTGCTCAGCCCAGCTCTGTTTGTGGCAACGTGTTTGCTTAGTGATTAACTCCTGCACGGACACACAGAGCCACAAATCTCTAGGTTGTCTCACAGCCTTTTCATTCAATTAAGTCTGTTGACTAGACTCATTTTGAGCAGTAACTGGATTTAGATAAGGCAGTGGAAACCAAAACATCAATTGTGTGATTCCTGGCCCAGCTGGTATGTTGATCCGAAGGGAATGTTTGTGCAGGCGATAACTGAGGTAGTGCAGTGATCAGGACAAAGTCATTTGGTGCAAAGACTTCCACAGAGTAAAAATGCTCTGTGTTAAGTGCAAGCGCTGGCCAGAGGAAGCAAAGGGAGCTGCCTGACCCTGCAAACGCCCTCTGTGCCTCACTTGATATGTTGTGCTGTGAACAGCAGCTGGTGATGGAGAGGTACTTGTCCATCTGGAGGAGGAATCATGGTGGGCCTGGAGCTGGGAGATGCCACCAGGTGAAGGGAATGTGCTGTGGCCTAACTGCTAGAACTGTAACTGCTGATCTGAAGGCAGCAAAGCTCTGCAGGGGTGTAATCATTTGGGATTTAGCCAGTTACTCTTTGTCGGCAGCAGACCAAAGTTATTCTGGGATAATTTCTCCCTGCAAGCTCTAGGGCACGAATTTACAGTCAGTTCCTTAGGGCCTTGATTTGCCCAACATCCCTGGGAAGAAAAGGTGCAGGTGACACACCCTCAGCTTTCATTCCTTGGAATACAGTTGGCCTAGGTGGAATAAATTCTCTGTGCTACAACAACTGTTGTCTTCCTGTATAAGCAAGATAGAAGAAAGTTTTTCTATTTGCAAGCAAACCTTTTTGTGATGCACTCCTGTCTCTGGTACTGCTTTCGCTCTATAGTCAGAAAACCTATCAGGGACACGTATATTGTTATGTATTTGTCAAAAGTGCATTCCAGCACATGACTTGTTTGGCCACGTTGTTTTCCAGGTAACTGTTAAGTTAATAGGGAGCATTCCTGTCATCCTGCAAATCTTCAGCAATGAGCATGGAAGAAGAGAAGAGGAAAAGACAGTGAGAAGATGTTACTTCCTACGTTAACTCATGTTAAGGTACATCCTTGGAAGATAGCAAATGTATCATGGACTTTTTCTTTTTTTCTCATACTGGATGGAATTTCTTCCTCCAATTATCTTTTGGTTTCTTCTGTGACATAAATATATTGTTCTAGCTCGTTGCCATGGGAGAACTGCTGGTGGACATGGAAGGAGTTCACAAATGATGGGTCACATGCAGCCCCAGCATGTCTGTTCCTCTGAACAGCACAGCCTCACCACTGGGGGAGGAGGAGAATGTATTACCACCAAGGACTTTTCTTCCCAGTTCCTCTCACCTGCTTGTTTCCCTTCTGGGCCATGCAGCCCTTCTCATAGAGGTGGCACTGGCAGCAATGTAAATGTGGTGTTTATGAAGTGCCCACGGGGTGGTGATGGGGAGGAGATGCTAAACACCTCCACACAGTGAGCTGGGAATGGGAATCACACCAACCAGCCCAAGCAGTGATACACTACCATGTGCACTTCCAGCCCTGCTCCCCCACGGACCTTTCTCTGTGGAGCGCACCAGTGGGAGAAGGGTGTTTTAGTGCACTCAGGCACTCAGTATTTTCATCAGGGACTTGGACCGGGGAATGCCCGTGGCTTTCTTGCGCCAGGACATTGCAGGAGCAGTGGAAGGGCACCACACACTGTAGGCTGAGAGCTGAGCCTGGGGCAGCAGAGCATGCCCAGCACAGGGCCCTGCCCTGGCACAGGGTGCAGCTGCTGGGACAGGAGCAAGTGGCTGCGCGTGTGTGTACACACACAAACTCTTAATTGTTGGCACCTTAGCCTGTATTAAACATCTTCTGGTGGTGCTGAAAGATGGCATCCTCCCAGAGGTTTGCATACCTGTGAGCTAATCGGCCCTTTGTGTGAGGGCGTAGGTGGGGACTCTTCTAACAATACGAAGTTGATTAACTCATCGTCTTGGCTCTAGGGGCATACCATTGTGCCCATCCTGCTGTCAGAGCCGTGAATAATCCAGCTTTGCTGCTGTTCTCTTATAAAAAAGGAGAGAGCGCAGTTTCAGGTACTCAAGCCTGTTTCTCAGTGCAGGTGATGAGCAGGGATTCACCTATTATTCACTAGTATCACTCTTGGCTTCAGGTCTCCTTTGCACAGCCATGGGTATCAGAAATGATACCTATCAGAAATAATTGCTATTTTTCAGCCATCAAGTGGAATAACACCCTTGAAGATTAGGCAGGTGTGATTCACTGACAAAGTGAGAGGACCATCAACAGAAGCCTGTGTTGGTCATGGTTCATTTAAATCTCTGTTAACAGTCTGGATGGTGGAGTAGACAGGGCTCTTTCAGCAGGTTAAACCAACAAAATAGGCTGGGAGACCTGAAATTTGGGAGGAGGATTGATTTTAGGTGTTCTGAATACACTTTAGAAATAGCCTTAGGTGAAAAAAGGAAGTGCATAATTAAAATACACATAAGGAATCAGGTCAAGGTCCTGGCAATATGCCCAGGGAGCGGTAGAGGACAAGCTCCACTCTGAGTCCACCATGTGATGCTGTGGCCAGGAAGATACTTGTTTTTAGGAGAGGTATTAAGATCACCCTTTGTAGGCAGGTCTTTCTGGTGCTGGAGAGGCCCAGGCTTCAGATCAGCACTCCATACTTCAAATAAAGATGTAAACTCTGGAGGATGTCTGGAGGAGAGCAATGGGGCTGATAAGAGGTTTCAAAAAACATGACCTTTAAGGAATTTTTTTTTTAATTTGGATTTGTTTAGTCTAGAAAAGACTGAGGGACAGCTATGAGAGACTTCACATGTGAAGACAGTTGCTGAAAGGAGTGTGGTAAAAGAGTACAGTGATCACTGGATCTGTTTGCAAGGGGAAGGACACGACCTATTTGGTTTAATTTTCAGCAAAACAAAGGAGGTGGGTGTTTAGGAAAGCTCTATATCCATAAAGACGGAGATGCTGGAACTGATGACTTGGAAAGGCTTTGGATCACCATCCCTGGATGTTTCTAAGGGTTTAAACTAATGTACCACATGAGTGGCATAGGCACAGAAAGGGACAGGAGGGTCTCTCCATATCTACATGTGTTTGCTTAAATCCATTCTGTGGGGTTTATTGCTTTGTCAGCAGTAGTGTCAGCAGCGGAAGGCATGTGGGACTCCAGTCTGGGGGCTAAAATGGAAAACATGCTGGTAGGTGGGTATGTTTACACTGAAAATGTTGATAAGACAGGAAAAATTATATCATCAGAAACAACTGCCAGAAGGTTCAGAAGTCCTGCCTCAAAAAAGTGTATTTAAGGAAAGCAGGTCCTTTGGCAGAACAGTCTTTCGTTAAACAAAAGATTTAGATGGAAAATTTTGCATTGAGCTCTGCAGATCAGCAGCCCAGCACAACCCTGAGATATCTGAAGTGTAATTACTGATCCTGGAAAGGGCTCTTTTCACCATTTGGGATTAAGCAGAGATAACACAACACCTCTCTGTGCAGTGGGAAAGTGGGTTGGGAAAGCCAGAGAGGAGCTTCACCTGAAAAAAAGGCCATGCAAGAACAAGGATCCAGAAAGTCTCTGTGCAGTGACTTGCCAAATTAGGAGGGAAATGGTATCTCTGAGAGTCGAGGAAGGACTGCGGTTCAGGGATGAGAGTCAGAAACTGCTGGTTCTCACAAAGCCTGCGCTTATGTGTGTTCAGTCCAGGAAACTGGTTAGTGGGATGTGAAACTACCATATGTTTTTGCAGATGCTCCAAGTATGTGTGCTCCCCTTATGTATATATGCTTTAGACCCAGTTTTGAAATTGGGTCAAAGTCTTCCAGAGCGCCAGGAGAAAGAACTCTTGCGAATTTACAGACCTGAGATGCTGTGATTAATGTTTCTGGACAGCAATTTCTCTTTCCCCTACTGCAGCTTGGAAAAACAGAGGAGAGGGCAAGAGGAGATCCACACCAAAGATCAAGGCAGACACATCTGCCTGCCTGTCAGAGTCCATGCCAGCAAATCGGAAGAAAGTGAAAAAATACAAAGTCAGATCTGGTCCTTTCTCTGGGAATGCAGAGGTCTGAAAGGCTCCTACATAGATACTTATACCTGGCATTAAATCACCACAGAAACTGCTGTGTTTCTTTGGTTTTGCCATGCCTTTAATGGGAGTATATCAAGGCGATATGAAGGAATGAGATCTTGTTAAAATAGTCTTGAATTTGTGTCACTTCACTTAAAAAGCGGGTGCAGTGTCCATCCAACCTCTGCCCACCACAGCTCAACAGCTGCCCTTCTAAACACTTCCAAGTTCCAGGCTTACATCTTAAATAAAGAGTCCTGCAAGTATGGGAGATAGGGGACCATGAATGCTCAGAAGTGTGGATTTTTGCCTCCAAAGTTCCAGGCAGATTTGTACCCTGAGACACCACCCTTCTGCCAGGCATGGGGAAGGGCGATCAGCCTTCATCACTGAGTTGCTCTTGGCTTTAATTTCCAGCACAAATAGCCCCAAACCCCTCTGGAGTGGGGGCAATATGACACTGCCAGATGATTATACATTACCTCTTAATACAAAGCCA
Organism: Grallaria varia; assembly: GCA_013396735.1. Classification (NCBI taxonomy): domain Eukaryota; kingdom Metazoa; phylum Chordata; class Aves; order Passeriformes; family Formicariidae; genus Grallaria; species Grallaria varia. The sequence continues at coordinate 4,664,309 of VWZG01009477.1, forward strand.
GTTGTGTTCATACTCCATTACTCAGTTCCAAATTACAAGCCTTATCTCAGAGGAAGCTTGGAATGGCCCTATAGTTTCAGAAACCTCATGGTAAAAGGCTTCTTTTTTAAATACAGTGTTTTCCAGAAAGACTATCTTAAAAATATAGTGCTGTTCAAATCCTCTACTTCCTTTAGCGCTGTTTTCAGGTTGGTTGTTTTTTGGTTTTGGTTTTTTCGTGGTTTTTTTTTTTTTTTTTTCAAATTGAGTTTAGCAACACACAGGAGATGGCAGATTAAAGGGACAAGCCTTGGGTTTTCCGTGTCCCTACAGAAATAGCCATTCCCTGGGTGGGCCAGGTGAAGTGGAGCAAAGTTATTGTTGCATGACTTCCCCCAGCTCTCTGGGTGGAGGAGACGGAGATGGGACTGGCTGCTTGCAGGAAAGTCTGGCCGAAAGCATTGGGCCACATCCTTTGTGGAGGTAAATCAACATCGTCTGAGTGGCGTTTCTGGAACCATGATTATTTTCATCAGGATCAGGCCTTTTCCATATGGTGAGGAAGTGGTAAAGATCACAAAGGGAGGGAAAGCTATCCATGCATGGCAATAATTGCAAAAATCTATGGGGTTTTCCTATCTAGGGGGTGTGATTTTCTCTAAAAAATCAAAGTGTGGCTTTCCCAGTGCTCTTCCCCTTTAAGGAGACACACTGAGCAGCGATAAGACAACAAGCCCAGATGCCCAGAGGAAGAGCAGCGTTGTTGTGAAGACACAACCCCAAAAGGCAGAATGTCTGGATTTTATTTGCAGCTCTGCCACAAACTTCCTGGATGATCGTGGCCAAGTGAAGCAGGTCCGTTTCTCCAGCAGCGTCGGTGCCCTCTTTGCATATGCATGAATGGTGCTGCTCGGGGCTTTGTGCTGAAGTCCAACAAACGCAAAGCTGCAAAGAACCAGCCGCCCACACACTGCCCTGTTTTTCCAAGGCGAAGGGGGATGAGCTGGGGAAGCCACTGGATCCCTGCCAGCAGGGATTCGGATCCAGAAACAGGAGCTGCGCTGCTCCCCATCAAAGCCCACCTTGCCCATTGGAGTAGGCGCTGGGAAGAAAACAAAACCAGGGTGAGCAGAGCTGGACTTCAGAGCTGGGAGTGGTTCATGTGAACTCAGCAACCCTCAAAGGATTTCTAAACCAGGGAGCATGAGTAGTCCAGGACGACGTCTTGGGGCACCTTGGGATTTTTAGCTTCCTTGGAGCAGGACTTATTTCTTCAGCTGTACGTCAGACTTGCTGGGTCACACGGGGCTTTTGTAGCTGCTACAAAGGACGGCTTCCCATTGCTGTGTCAGCTCTCACGAGGAAGTGATGCTGCCTGCCAGGGAATTGGGGCTAAATGCACTGGTGTTTCCTCATGCCTTGGAATGGAAGAGAAGTCTGGAGAGAATGAGTGTTGTGACATATAGGAGATTGGCCAGCGCAGTGCTCTGTAATAACAGCTAGCCTGCCTTCAGGTCATTAAGTTACCCATTTTTTAGTACTCTTGCTCATGACAAATAGATCTTGAGTTTAGGGATGCCCTCCTTCTCTTTCCTTTTTTTTCTGACTAAATGTATTTTGGATATTTTATCTTTTTTTTAATGGTGGTGTATCCAAATACCCCTGTTTGTGTCATCTTCCAAATCTCTCCTCCAAGGAGCCATAACCAGATAACCAAACATTTATGCTCTGTCTCCCTGGCTCAGTGAGAACTAAAGCATGAGGAAATACTCTGAAGGGCACTACAGATGAAACTGGATTTCGGATAAATTAATACATCTGCTTTGTCCATGCCTCGTGACCAAGCTACAGCCTGGAAGCCACAGAGGTGAGCTGGAGTGGTGGTGATGGGTTGTGGTGGAGTTCCTACACCTGGGCTTAGGATGGTGTGGCTGTGGCTGCACACCTTGCACCTGGAGATGGCTTTTGTCCAGGGGGCTGAGAAGGGGGCTGGAGTGACAGCGGTTGTTTGCATCGGCCAGCAGAGACATGCCCAAAGTCTCCTGATGCACTACTGGAGGGTACTCAGATGTTACAGTGATGAGGGCAGTCTGAGAACCTGTTTAGACCAGAATGTGGGTTTCAGTGGCAGTTTTCTGGCTGATTAATTGGGTGACTTTGTGCAAGTCTCAACTCGCTGTTGCTGTATCCAATAAATGGGAATAGCAGCATTTGTCTCCCTTTGTAAAAGACTTTGAGGTCTACGGATAATCTTCCTCCTTTTTCCCACCCATCATTATGGGACCAAGTGGAATCTTACGACACATTGAGTTTCTGTGGTCTGGCATTTGCCAAGCATTTGAGAATGACTCTTTGGCTTGAGTTTGCAATGTCTGTGACTGCCACGTGATTTGTCATGGCAGCTCCTCATTGAAATAAGGTCACTGTTCCAGTGGGATTGCAGGAGATGAGGAGAGAAACTGTAGTGAGGAGTGTATAAACCCTGGGGCACATCAATAATCCATCAATAACCTACCACATGTTGTGGTTCAAAGATCTGCAAATATTTAAGACTGGAAAATTGTAAATGAGAGACGATTCCTCTGGACCACCACGCTCTTTCTGATACCCTGTTATGCAGTAGGCAGAGCTAGGGAAAGACATCTTAATTGGGCATTTGGAGACATTCTCACAGCATAATGTTTAACAGTTTGAATTCAAGGACCTTGTCTTGCTGTGGTCTACTGATAGTTTAGGACACAGCTTCTTCTTTCCCTGCATTGTCCTTAGAATAATATAATCCTGGAGTGGTTTGAGTTGGAAGGGACCTTAAAGATCATCTAGTTCCAACCCCCCTGCCATGGGCAGGGATGCCACCCACTAGGCAAGGTTGCTCAGGGCCCCATCCAACCTGGCATTGGCCAGGGACGTTTCCTTCTGGGCTGGAATACAAGTCCATTCTGAGATCTCATCCCCAGCAGGTACCAAAGGGATGAGTTACTGAATGACCTGAAAGAAAACCTAAATCACTGCAACTAAACCTTAGAAATTACTTGGAACCAAAGAAAGAAGGAGATAGTTAAGAAATCAGGCCACTGATGCACAGATCTTCCCAAAGAACATTGCAAGGCTGTAGGAGCCTTGAAGAGCCAGGAAATCAGCAGAGATTGGTATCTGGCAGAGGCTTGAAGAGAGGCCTGATCGCAATCTCCAAGCACTTAGAAGAGGAAGAGCAATGTGGAAATGAGACAGATGTGTCCAGAAATCTTATGGCTGAAACTGCTGACTGCAAAGGAATGCCACAAGATTCCTCCAATGTCTCCTGTAGTCCCTGGGTGGCTGGAGGCAGGTGCTCAACAGAATCAGCCGTAGTTCTGAGAGTCATGAGCTGGAGGGTGTCCCCTCTGCCATGTACAGGAGCACATGAGGTGATCCTCCTGAGCCCTGTGGGTCAGCAGCCTGTACTTTGGATTTCTTCAGCCACAGAAACATAAGAGCTCCATCTTTGCTTCCTGTCGAGCACTGAGCAACTGGAAGGTAAAGCATTCGAGAGGGAATGAAACACTATCTAAGACTCAACTCCAAAGAGCATGAGCTATTTGGGCCAGCCTGAGCCACCTCTTTTTTGTCCTTCACCTCTACTGCATCACTACAGAATGACATCAGAATTACCTGCTAGCATTTCTCCCTTTAAATCAGTGGGGAAAAAGAACAACAAACAAGCAATACAAAGGGAGTGCAAATAAAAGGCTGCAGTTTCCCAGGGCAGCACTCGGGGTCTGCTCCTGAGACCAGAGGTGTGAGGGACTCAGCACCTGGCTGGACTGGACCCAGTGGCTGTGTATTCCATGAGTCCCATCAGATAGGATCTGTCCATACACAAGCCGTGTTTTACTTATAAAGTAAATTGCATTACATGGGCTATAATGTACATTTTCAAAGGGGACCCACCTTAAAAACATTTTGTTTAATAAAATAACTTAATTAGAAGAGAGCTTCTGGCTGATGTGGTTGAGGCTGTGATAATTTTTCCTTCTCAAATCATTTTCTCTGTTTATTATACTTAATTATAGTGTAATTATGTATTCATCCTCTAGGCAAATTATGCAATCAGAAAATGTGAGTGGTTCATTTGCCACTGCTGCTGGGACCAGCGTTTACATCCCTGGTATAAAATATGAAAATAATTTCTATTATTTATAGTATTACATATGTACATATATATAAAAGATGTTTCACACGGAATGAAGAATTGGTGTAAATATTTTATTGGCAGTCATTTTTGCATCATCCTCTCAATTAATTTGTGGCCTACTAATAATAAAACCATCCAAAGCTCAGATAGGTACAATCTTTACACCCTACCATGAATTTTCTCAACCATAAAACATATATGGGTGAGGAATGTGGAAGTTCTACAGCTGAGCTTTAATTTTGGAAGGAGAGTTATTATTAATTTAAGAGCTTTTTTTTTGCATTTTACTTCCTCATATTCTGCCCAGAATTTCTTAGCACAACAGGAGAGGAAGGAACCCCACAATATGGGGTGTGGATTTGTATTCATGTCATGGGTTCAGACTAATCTGTTTTTAGCTTCATGTACTTTTTAGCCATGGCAGCCCTGACTTTGAAAGACTGGACTGGTTTTTCTTCCTCTTCTTGATGGGAGTAGACAGATTGTGTTTGAACATACCGAAACATGAAGCCAAATGTCCAGATCTTGAAAACTCTTCTGAGATGGATGTTTTCTCCTTCTTTGGCCAGCTCTCGGTGTGAATACAAACTGAATTCCCACTTGGCAGTCACACTCTGTGTGTGCTTATTTTGCAGAGATGAAGCCACCTGAACCAGCAGAGCACGTGGGGAAGACGACACATCTACTGGTGGAGCTCAGCCACCCATGTTTGTTGCAGCTGGTGAAGAGGTGAGCCATCCACGCAAAACGACGAGGCCTCCTCACTGTCCCCTGGCCAGCTCCACAGCTGGTGGAAATCTGGAGAACTATCTGACCTCACCCACTTTTCTGAATGTTGCCACACCACAACTGAAAGGGCAGGACTTGCCTGGATAGTGGTGGGCAGTTTGGTGGAGAACTGGGATGGCATGGCTGTGTGGGGAGAGCCAGGAATGTGTAACCTGGGAAGGGATGCAGTGGAAGAGCCAGCAGTGGTGGTCTCCCAGATGGAGTTAGCCACCCAAGGAAGGAGAAGGGAGATGATTTCTGATCATTCTCACCAGTCCTGAAGCTTGCCCCATGCAGAGAGTGGCCTCAAACAGCCTTTCCCTCTCCCCACCCTCAAAATGCAACCACTGCCCCATTCTTTCCTCTCCCTGAGAGGAAAGCTGTCAGTTGTGGTCTCTGAGGGAAAGGCACTGCCCCAGCCAGCCTGGGATAAAGCTACAGAGTGGAGAATCAAAGCCCAGATCCAGGCAGATACTTTGTGGTAACCAAAGATCCAATGAAAATCTGGGGAGATTTTTCAAAGGAGCCAGCAAATACTCCCAGGTAGGTGCTGTTGCTCCATCCTGACCTGCTGACCCACTGGGGAGGCTGCTGGTGTGTTCACACACACAGGTGGGCCAAACCAGCCGAAACAGGATGGAAATAGCCAAGCCACTGGTTCCCAGTACTGGCTGTAAAGTCCTCACACGCAGCAGATAGGATGGGATGTGCCAAGAGCCCCAAGCCTGCGAGCACAGAGCAGCTCCACGGAGTGCTGAAGGACCACAAGACTGGGCGCTGACTCAGTGCACGGCAAGGAGGCATCTCCCCAGAGTGGGATGAGATGGGAGCAGTAGGTACGTAAGATGTTTTTTTTTTTTCCTGATGTTATCCCCATTTTCCCAGGTCCCAGCTTCAGACAGCCGTCTGCCATCCTCTTTGGCCAGACACTGAGACGCTGGAAGTTGGCTGGCGTTGCTGTCATGAGCAAAAGTACAGTGCCATGGATTGTCTGGGCCGTGCCAGCCCGTTCCCACAGTGAGTTTGCGTGGTGGGAAATAGGTTGGGACTGGGCAGAGGGTGCTTTGGCTCTGGCCTGGTGCCAGAGGAGGATTTGTCCATCATAGGCTCACTTGCCTTTGGGGTGTGGCCTGAAAGGGAGAGTTGGAGCCAATATTTGTTGGGGTTTTTCCACACTTTGTTACGAAACCCTTGATTTTTCCATGCCTTGAATCTGGGAGTTGATACCTTAGTGAGCAGTACTACAAGCACCTGGCACCAAGGTGATGCTTCTCACCTGTTGGTCTGTGAATGCTGTAGAAAGAGTGGTGTGTTTAACTGTATTTGAGCAATGGCGCAGTTTACCTGAGGTCAGGCAGTAGTCTGAAGGAAGAGCTCAGAGCAGGAGTCAGACTGCCAAGTCCCCGAGCAGTGTGCCAGGCTGGAGCATCACTCCTCCATCCCTGCTGTCCTTTCCTGGTTTTGTTCCCCCTTGCATTCCTAGGGAAAAATGAAAGAGAGGAAAAATAAATACAAATTATAACCTCCAGCATCTTTGCTAGGGGAATCTGCAACCAAGTGCAAGGGGATCAGTTTGATTCAGTATTAGCCACTGATTCTTAAAGAACTCCCGTAGTGAACTGGTTCAGAAACCAGCCCAAGAGCCAGTCCACAGTTCTGAGTGAAAACACCAGCCACCCTTCCTAATCAGAGACTTAGTTGAATTTCAGTTATCGAGAAGCCAGAAGGGAAGCCTGGCCTATTTTTGTATCCTGGAGCCCCCCTGGAAGCCCCAGCCCCAGGGATGTGGTCCAGCACTGCTCCAGCCCACACTGAGCCTCACTCAGTGCCCGGAGGGCATTGCACCCGTATCTGAACTGTCGCAAGTTAAAGCCAGTAGAAGTAGCTTTCCTTTCACACCTTCAGTTTCCATGTCGACATGCCATAATGACATGAGGCAGCAGATGGATGCAGACCAGGAAGAATTGTTGGACATATTAGGCAATGGGGATCGGGACCATTTAGCTCACACATCTCCAGCTGAGAGATCATGAGGCAGCGGCCACAGCTGCAAAGGGCCAAACTGAAAACTTCTCTTAAGTGAGAAGTAAAATGAGCTTTGGCAGGGTTTATTGAACATTTTATTTAAACCACCATCTCCTGTCCCAGTCTGCAAAACCTAAACCCTGCCCTTATAAATTGCTTACAGAATTACCTAATTCTGGTTGGGTTCACAGCCTTTCTGCTCCCCTCTCTGGGCTGACACCCTTCCCCTCTGGGGAAGGGTTGAACAACAGGCATCCAGATGAAATCCCAGGTCACCAGCTAGAAGGAAAACACACTTTTCAGTCAGTTGTTTCCCAAATGCTCTGGTATCTCGGGTCCCCTCTACTTTGTCTGTGAAACTATTGCTTTGCATAATAGAAGGGATCGACTGCTTGGACCGTCTGGAAGCAATGCCATGAATAATTTAGGTCGCTTCATGTGCTCTCCCACCAGCAGCAGGAGCATAGCTTCCTGCTTCTTTCCCTTGATCTCTTAGCCCTGTGCTAGAAGGGCCAGGTCAGAAGCAGCTGTGAGGGACTGAACTGTATCCTGAGCTATATTTCCGAGTTTTGAGGGATGTCTCTGCTTCTGAGTGAGATTCCTTCACAACCAGGTCATTTCCCAAGTCTGTGTGAGCCAAGTGATAAAGAACTCAGTAAATTGCAGCTGGGAGAGGACACTGGGTATCATCATATATGTAAATGCCCCTTTCACCTCCCAGGGGAGCCTGTCTCCCTTCCGGCAAAGCCTGGGGACTGGGATCACATTACCTGTGCACTGGGGAATCACCACCAAGATCAGTGCCACTGCAGCCAGCTAAGCAGCCCCCTGCAGGCATCCAGTGGACTGTGAGGGAAGTGGCTGAGCCCACTCACATCCAGCATGGAGAGAGCTCCTGGGGGGCACAGGAGCTCCATCATCCCTGCAGGACTCTTCACCTCGGGGACTAAGCCACCTTTCCATCCCCATTGCTGGTTCTCTTAGACAGAAACCTGCACCAGGGAAACTACCATTTAACCCCTATTCCTTTATGTCAAGAGGAATATCTTGTGTCTACCCGGACCTGTACTCCTGTTTATCTGCGCTTGGTGAGCATAGACAGATGGTTAAGGCCATGATGCTGAAGTTTATTACTTAAATCAGTGGGATTATTCATGAGTTGAGAGATAACCATGTGCTTTTATGCTTGGCTGGAGTGGCGTCTCAAGCTCCCAGCTGAGAATCAAAAGCTCTGAGACACCAGGTCGCTCCTCTCCTTCCTGTGTGACCAGTCTCCCCGTGTCTGCTTCCTTGCCTGCCGCATAAGGAGGATGACAGTCGCTTTTATCTGATGGTTACTTTCAAATGGGCCTAAAGGCCTCTTCTGGTCTGATGAAAATTCAGTAGAAGCTGGACTAGTGTGGAAGGACAGGAGGACATTTAACTAATGAAAGCGCTGGAACTCAGGAAGGCAATTACATCCTTTCTTCTTCCCCACGTTCCCACACAGGCTACGTGGCAATGACTGCAAAATCTTGTATGAGCAGAGAGGAGTGGGAGACCCTGCAAAGGCTGAGACGAGGCCCGCTGAGCTCATGAAAAGCTCTGTGGGGTGGTGGTTGGGGCGGCCAGCACAGCAGGATCCCAGCAGTACTTACACCTCAAAAAAGGCCCCTTTCAGTTTAAATCTGTGACCGTGAGTCTGCAAGCCCCTGCCTCACATATGTACTTTGGAAAGCATAAACTAGAGAGAAAGAAAGGACTCATCTGTTTTATGCCCCAATATGCACTAAGTCCCCAGAGAAGTGACTGGGAGGGTTTTCCATATTTGGCATGCATCCCTCTGAATAAAAGGTGGTCTTAAATACAGACTCTACCAATTCTGCTGCTGATAACTGGTGTAATCATCCCTTTGCCACCATTCCTGGGAGGAGAAGGTGCTCTTGCAGACCTGCTTCAGTGTGCCCCTGTTGTTGGGGGAAGCTGGCCTCGGCATGCCTGTAGGATGGGCTATTCTGCACCTCCCTGTTGGTTAGCAAGTCAAATAGGATAGTGTGAGAAACCCTGTGTCCATGAGAACATGCAGGCTGAAACCCTGCAGAGGAGCTGTGGGCGTCCTCCCAGCAGCCCCGTGCTTCTGCAGGCGTTTTGTGAATACAATTGCTTTCACTTTCCATTGATAGACATCAAAAAGCAATTAAGAATCAAGCTCTTCAAATTGATAGGTCTCCTGAATTTGAAACATTTTTCATTCTTTGGCTGGTATCACTGCCTAGATTAGATTATTTTTTTAAAGGGAAGATTAAAATAAACAGTATTTATGGTTTAATTATTTGAATGACTAAGAAGCTCCAGCTTTATTTTAACTTCACAGAGGACCAGGAGATGTTTCTAATGATATGTTTTACTCACATAGGATCTTTCATCCAAGGATCTCAAACTGCTTTTCAAATAATTAATTAATCCTTGTACCTCTCCATGAGACAGTTATTATCTCTGATATTCCTGATGGGTAAACAAAGGCACAAAGACGTCAAGGCACAAAGTGCTTTCCAAATATTAATTAACTAATTCTCGCAGCACTCTGTGAGACTGTTACTATCTCTGCCATTACCAAGGGTAAATTGAGGCTCAAATATGCAAGTAACTCCCCCGAGGCCTTGCAGGTGAGTCAGTGGCAGGGCTGAGAATAGTGTATGACCAGTGCCTTGGCTAATTGTTTCCAGCAAGTCCTGTGCCATATTCCTGACAATGGGCAGGCATTCCCCTGTGTGAAGCACAGCTGAAACCAGCTGGTTTACGAAAATATTTCCTACGGTCTGTCGTCATCCACTGGAGATTGTGTTTGCCCACATCAGACTGCAGCTTCTTTTGAACTTGTCATGACTGGAGGCAGGCAATGTAACTGTGATGAGAAAGGGTTGGCTTAAAAGATCCTCCCCAGGAGGAAGAGGGAAAGGCAGGAAGCTGAAGGCTCCTTCTGCCCTCAGGAAGGGTCCAGCCATAGCCATTCTCTGCACAGCCACCTGAACCCTCATTTCAAGCACATCCCAGCTGAGCTATTTCAAACATGGGCTTGGCCTCATCAAATGCAGTCTCATTTCCACATGAAAGGGCTGGAGGCATATGAAGCCAGCTCATCTGTATTGATAAGAATTTGGCTTCACTTTCCCCCAGTTATCTCAGCTTTCTGTGTATATTAATCACAATACAAAAAACAGGAGTGAGGAAGGGGGGATGGATCTTCTCAGCTGTCTTTCTGTGGGAGTGGGTTTTTTATGGGGTTGGGGTTTCTTACTAAACTTCCTCTTTCCAGTTCACTCTGCTGGAGTCTGGTTGCTCCCTCCCCTGTGCAATTTGGATGCCTCACTCTTCTTGCTCCAGCTCTGATGCAAGCGCTCCGCTGCCGCTTTTGCCAAACCTGGCATGAGCACCCCCTGCTCGTCTAGACACAGTCTAACTGTAGTACTAATGTTAGGGTTAAACAGACTGATCTCAGCTTTGTCATAGCTCTGCCCACGGTCAGCACTTTGATCTTTATCCTTGAAAACCACAGCCATTGACAAAGGTAAAATGGGTTTCTGACTTTGAAAGACTTTGATGGCATTCTCTTGTTTTGGTTTGTGTTTTGTTTTTTTTCCTCCTCTCCTTTGCTCTTCCAGCTGAACTTCATCATAAAGCTTCTGATTCCAGCTGCAGCACCAGGACCAGAGAGAGGTCATGCTGTCCCGCTTTCGGCTGTTCTAAAATCCGAAGGGGAAACCCTGGGACACTTCTGAGGCAGACTGTGAGTATGAAGTAAACTGACTGTGAGTGTGAAGTAAACTGTCGTGGGAATGGGAGATAGAGGGCCCTCGGGATTTGGTCTTGTACCTTCTTAAAAAACACAACAAAACAAAACTATCCTGAACAGGGCCAAGTGCCAATAGCAGGAGAGAATGAGAACTATGTGGTGTTAGATTTCTAGCTGGAAATCTGCAGCCTGCCAACTCCTACTATTTGCCTTCCTGTAGTACCTCGAGGTTGAGCTGAGACAAGGGCCTTCCAGTAGACATTGTATAGACACGTTGTAAGGGATTGCCCTGCCTGGAGGTGTTCAGCTTTTAAATAAACATGAGGAGCACATCCAGTGTTACTGCTCCATCTTCCAGAGCGGAAGTGAAGGCGAGGATCACCTTGGCTAGGGTCACACAGGGCACCTGAATTTGCTGAAGGGCTCCAGTTTGCCTTCATCTGTAAAAATCTTCCAAGGACTGGGAATGAAATACCAAGTTCACTGCAGTCAACAAGATTTTTACTACAGATGGCCAGGGGGGACAACGTCTCTCCCTAAGCACCTGCATGGAGATGTCTAGAGGCCTTTAGTGATGGCAGTGACTCTGGAAGCACCAACGGTGATGGCCGATCACAAAGGCAGGACGTCTCAGAGAGGCTTTTGGGATGTCCACTCCTGTCTAGGAGAGGCCATGTGTCAAATGGGGCTTGTTAAACAACCAGGCAAAAAACAAACCTGCTGCTCAAAGTGGCTCAAAGCTGGGGCTGGCTGGGAATTTTCCTGTTGTGTGTAAGTACCACATATGCACAAGTGCATAGCTGGCAAGGAAAGCTTTATATATAAGTAGTATGTCTGTTTGAGATAGAAAGATGGATACATTTTATGTGTGTTAACTCACATAGCTGTATATTCCTAATATCCAAAACATTGTCTTTTCCTGGTTTTTCGAAACACCTCACCAGCAGATTCACAGATGCCAAATGTTGACACAACATGTTAAACAGAAATGTTGACTGTTTCCCATGGAGAGTTTTCTGCAGTCTTGGAGAAGCTCTACTCAACATTTCTTCTGAGATTTGAAGGAATTTGATTAACATTTTGCTGTTGCCCATTCCTGACTACTCTGAGCTGAGCTGGGACTGGAGGAGCACTTGGTGAGTAAGGCTCTTCTGTTATTTACAGCCTCATTGAAACAATGAAGTAGCAGGAATCTCCTTGGAGAGAAATGGATCACAGCACTTGTCAAGATGATTTCCAAATCAAAGATGAATTCCAAGGAGCAGCAAGGGTATAATTTTAGAGCCAATCAAGCCAATGGCAAAAATCCCAATTTCTGCATAATATTGTTATTAGAGTCTCTGAAATTTTGGAGCTTCATATATTGTGTACTATAATATATATTATATTGTGGTTAAGAAGTCCTGTCCAAATTCACCATCTGTGTGCCTTACAGAGGAATGACCCTAAAAAGAAGTGATGAAAAAGGTCAGTCTAGTTTAAAAACAAATACTGTGTTTATAATGAGACCAAAGGGAAAATGAAGAATTCAGTACTTAATACTGACACCTGCCACTTGCAAAATATCTCCACCACTAGAAACAAATATTTCGTGAGAGTCTGGAAAATTTTGGTCACTCGTTTTTGCCCCTCTTTGTTTCCATTTCGGTCTCTGGTACATCTGTCCAACAACAGCACTGACGTTGCTGAATGTCACAGAATGAAGCTGATGAAGTGGCTTCATGTGCTGCCTCCAGGTGAGACGGCAACAGGAACAACTATAATTCTTACCAAACAAAACAAGACAATAGAAGTATTTGCTAATGTTTTTGGATATAGTTGTTAGGTCCCAGGCATGGAGATTAGTCAGAGTACCCATAAATATCACTGTCGTTAAACTCTGATTTCCAAGTTCTTTGCTCCCAAAGAGCAATGAAAAACCCAGCTGAGCTCTGGCCACTGGGCTATGAACTCCTGCTGGGATTTGCCCAGCTCTTGGTCCCCACCAGTGCAATTGGGAGAGCAAGGAGGGGAAGTGAGAGGCACATCCCCCACAGTGGATGTTCAGGTAGGGAATGTCCCTGTTGTAAATCACACAGCACAGGTGACCCCTCGAGCTTCATTCCCATCATCACAGCTTCCAGTCACATCATTTGGAAGGGATCAGCCTGTCAAGCTAGACAGAGTCTTGGTCCCAATAAATATGGCAGTTCTAGCACTGTCATTAAGAAAATCCAGTTTCCCAGAGAAAACCTCAGACAAAAGAGCCAATCCAAGATACTTATTACTTCACACTATGTTAATGCAAACAAAAACATCGCACGCTGCAATAAATCTGTTACTGAGTCTTACCAGAACAAACTGATATTCCCAAGTGACCAATTTCAAGCTGGAAGGGTTTCGGTTGGGTTTTGCTATTAATATTCTTTTGTAATGGAGAAGGCATTTTTCAGTGGAATGAAAAATTTTACCTCCAAAAATGTTCACTTTTATTGAAAGATTTAGAGATTTCAATAAGAAAAAAATAAACCCAGTAATTTGGTGATTGCATGAACGAAAGATTTCTTCTACCCATCACTTCAAAAAAATTAAGAAGTAAAATATTAACTGAAAGAACCAAATCCATCCATGTCATCAACTTTTTTCATGGGGGAGAGCTGTAGTCCTTGACTACTTCCATCGTTTACTTTGCAGCAGTGACATGTTTAGAGCCAACCTATTTGACCCCCAAATTAGCCTGGCCAAGCTGGGAATGCTGACAACAATTCTCTTAGAGGCATACGTGTACCTGCAGAGCAGGGCTGGCTGCAGTCAGACACAGGCTGCGCCAACCCAGGAGAAGGGCCACTGGATTTGCAGAGGCAGACAGAGCTCAGCATTTTGAGGTGGACAAAAAGCCTGGCTGAATGGCACCATTTAAGCCTCAGAGGAGAGAGCAAGTGCCAGCCAGCACAAGGAGATAAGGAGCACCCCCAGAGAAGGGTACAAAGGTAGCACTGATGAGCAGGGCTTGGCTTTGCTCCCACAGAGGTCACAGCTGGGTCCTCTATTAAATTTTTCTCAACACAGCAGTATTGAGAATTATACCAGGCTACTCACTAGTAATGCCTCCCTCCCACAGACCTTTCATAAGAAAATAGAAGTATTTGACAGTCCTGGCATAGGCAAAGACAGTCAAAGGCTCTGTTATCTTCTCTTATAAACTGGATAATTTGGCTGTGAGGAGACAAAGGTCCCTGTCCAGAAAAGCATGTGGGGAGTATCACAAGTGTGAGTAAAGTGATACTTTTGCCTAAGCAACTCTCTGAAGGTGCATCCTGGGCTTAGATACAAGGCCCTCAATCTGGAAATACAAGTAATCAGTAAAAAAGTGTCTATTCAGATTTTAAAAAAAAAAGTTTTCTATTGCACTACAGGAATAAACTCTTTGTTTCTGTTTCATTACCAGTGTCCCTTTGGAGCTGAAGTCCCTGTGTGCACAGACACCATCCAGGTTCATCAGACAACCAAATCTTCAGTGTGGCTAAGTTGTTCTCAGTCATTTCTCTGTTTATTTCCCATCCTATCAGCTCGAATTAAGGTGGGCGGAGGGAAAGCAACTGGAACAGGCAGTTTTTAAGGCTGCACTGAGTAGAAGGTAAGAAAATATAAATTTTATTTCATGCCTTCTCGCCAATTGTTAGAAATGTGCAGTCCATATGAATTCATATAACAAGGAGGGAATGTTGGGAAAACCAATAAAGATTTTGTGGTCGTAACTATAATGAATGTAGTTTGATATAGAGTCTGTTTTTCACTGCATGGCAAAATGAATCATAAAATACTGGACCTTGAAACTCCTGCATTTTTTAACAATAGCCTGGGGACAGTTTACAGTGTAATGAATTGTAATTAACCCACCTTCAAAATCTTTTATGAGTATTTTGCCAATTAGCTTCGCATGCTTGCTAATGACTCATGGCCAGCGCATGTCTTTGCAGAGCCGGGTTTTACCAAGCAGGGTTTTACAGCGCTTGACGGCCTGTTCAGTCAGCACAAGGACGCAGGACGGCGAGGGAGATTCAGGTAAGACCCAGCCAGTCCCAGCAACCTACATATTTCAACATCCCAAAGCCTTTGCTGCTCCCTCAGACCCAAAATAACTGCAATAATGTATAGCGACGTCAAAGGGCTTTGGTTTCTAAAGGATTGCGAGGAATGCAAAGGGCTCAAGTCCTGACATCTGTTGTTACTTAGTACTAACATATATAATGCTGCTAATTGCTGAGCCATCTTTGTTTTCCTTACTTAGCACTAGGGTTAGAATTATTTTATTTTTGTGGTTCATGGCTTCCTGCCACTTGCAACACAAAGTCCACTCTAAAGAAAATAAAACAACTACCAGGCTGCCTACTAACTGTGTGTGGAGGGCTGGGGTGGTTTCTTCCCCCTCTCCTGTTTTAGGTTGTATTTTTGTTGGGTTTTCTTTTTAGTTAAGGTAAGAAGGGACAGTAGAGCTGGGACCTGACCGATGTCACACCAAAAGGCCCCATGGGCCAGTATCCCAGTATCCTATCCCCCAGCATAGCCAGGAGGCGATGCAGGAGGAGGAAACTCGTGGAGGGGGCTCAGCAGTCCCTCCCCTGCTGTACCCTCCTCACTTCAGGCAGTCGCGGTTTATGGACTTCCCAAAGCAGAGGCTGCCTCCAGACCAGTGTGTTTTAACAGCCACCCATGGATCTGTCCTCCTCAAATGTTTTTGATCCCTTTCTCAAGCCATTTATAACTTTTGGCCTCCGCAACATCCTGTGGCCATGAGTTCCACAATTTAATTATGCTTTGTATGAAAAAGTACTTCCTTCTGCTGGTTTAAACCATCTTGTGTGACAGCACCACCAGGTCCCCTCTAATTCCTAGGAGAAGCAGTGAACAGACAGTTCCTATTTGCTTTTTTCTATGCCAGTCATGATCTGACAGACCTTTACTGAGCCTGCTTCTTCTGTCACCCCTCTCTGCCCTGAAGGCTCCTCATCTGCTTCTTTTGCCATCTTTGTGGAAGCTGTTGCCCATCTCTCCTCATCCGGAATGCTTTCCTTCCTCTGCTTTCCAGTTCAGCTCAGCTTTTCTGGAGTTTGATGGCCAAAAAATGCACTACCATGGGGCTATATTTTCGCTGAGCAGTGCTGTAATGATGTTTTCTGATTTGTTCCTGCCTCTCTGCGTACTCGTTCCTAATGTGATAGTTGCCTCTTCTGATGGACTATAAATGACATTTACAGAGGCCTCCCAGGTCTCTTTGCTAAATGTTGTTTTTAGGGCTGGTCCATGTTGAGGTGCAGCGAGGGTGAGTTTTCTGCATGTGCTCTGCCTCTGTTGACACTGCACTGCATCAGCCATTTTACTGCCCAGCCACTCGGGATTTTCAGCAGTGCTTTGTGGCCAGATTTGCATCATCTGCAAAATTTCTCATCTCACTATTCATCCTTTTTCCTGGAATATTTATTAATATAAGCACTATCAAGTGATTATTTCATCAACTCAGTTCTAAGTAATGTACAAAACCTTCTCTCTCACACAAAGATGTGTGACAGATGCCCAAGCCTTGAGGGGATCCACCAGTAACCTCTCATGGACATTCAGAGCTTTAGACCCATCTTCCAGAAAGATAGCTTCAAACTTCTTATAACTTCAGGAAAGAACTTTCTTCTCTCATCTCTTATCACACAGCCTTGTTGCAGACAGTTTTTAGGCATTTGTGTTTGTTGGCATGAATCTACAAACTCCTCTGAGCATGTTATCAATATTGAGTGGGTAAGCTGGAGAAATCAGTGATAAGAAGGCCCATCTGGTGTGTCAAGTATTTCATTCCACAGCCAGGGATATGTCATTCTTCAGCTTATTATTTTTAATAACTATCAGTCTGTCCCTATTGGTCATGGTTTCTCTGGAATCCATGCAGACCGTGAAACACAGGGACTTCAGGCAGGTAAAAGATGACTCAGCTACAGCAGTGCCTTTTGCTGCCAGATACAGAGCCACTGCTGTTTTCAGGTGAGCTTGCACACCTTTTGTACTGAATTCCTGTAGTTTATCAGAAAAACCCCCACAGAATCTGTCCTCAATGCCCTATTGCAAGGGACCTCAGATCCTGAATTGGCTTGGTGTGGCTGGACAGTACCCATTGCTGCTCTCAGCTGCCTTCCTTCTGGGGAATTCCCAGCTACACTGAGACCTAATTCATCTGAAACAACCCTCTTTGTGCTTGCCAACACAACCAAGAGCTTTTTCTCTTTGCCGTGCACCATGGTAGGGATCCAGCCATCCTGGAGGACTGTCCCTCAGGGCAGTGGAGATCCTGAGGGGCAGTTAGCACTGGCAAGCCATTTCCTTGTTTCACAAGGTGTCACTGCTCTGCTGTCCCAGATCACATCGTTGTCACTCCCCTGTCAGTCAGCTGTCCCAGTGGAATAGCAGGAAGGGCCAAACGTGGAATAAACTTCAGCTGGGAGTCACCTTGTGCCTCATCCTAGAAAGCCGTGTGTTTGGGAAGCATCCCTGAGGACTGTGACTCAGGGCTGCCCTGGCTCTGTTGTGGTGCAGGACCTGCCACATGCAGTTATCATGAGTTTCGGAGCGTTACCCCTCCGGGTGTTGTTCCATGCACCACTTTGCACCTGGAAAACCTGTTTGCTGGACATGCAGGGAATACACTGCAGAAAGTTGTATCACAAACTCGAGAGCCTGGTGCTTGTAGAGATCCTAACTGGACGGGGAGCCAAGATTTACTGCAGGAATTAGAGAATTCTTGTGACTCTCCAAAGTTGAGCAGCATGTTTGGACCACAACTTTTTCCAAAGAAAAAGTGCAACATCTACAGATTTCCCAACCACACTGATCCAGCGGTACTGACCTCTATTGCAATTGCAAATTTTCAACCTGGTGTTTTCTCTTCTTAATTCAGTGGGAGCTTTGCCTGTCCTGTGGCAGGACTGGACCATCCATCTGTGTCCGGGTCATGGAAAAATACTATTTCTGTACCAAAAGAGATCAGTGTGTCCCCAGTGCAGAGGGGACTGCATTTACAGTCCTACACTTCTCCACATAGCGTGGACTTTTCCTCACTGGGGGCCTAATCCTAAATCAGTTCAGTCAGTGGGAATAGTGGCACTAAATTCAGTCAGAGCAGGATTGTATGTTATTTTAGCCAATCTGACATGTCACAAAAATGTGTTGGATTTTATTTTTCTTTAAAGAGGAAAATAAAACATATGGTGAGATAATCACTGGGAATCATTAGGCATCTACACAGGAGAGTTGCAAGCATGGAAATACTCATATACGTATTCATAGTTACACCACAGGTTTCTTGGGTGTTTTTTTTTCCTGCTACACTATGTGTGGGTAAATAATAGGGATTTGATCACTCAGGCAGTGTAATCTGAAATCATGTCACCCCTGCTGCAAACAGAAGTGAAGGAGAGAACATTTCCTTGCAGTCCCACAGGGAGCAGAGCACACAGCTGGGGTGTTTCTTTGCAAGCAACACCATTGCCTGTAGCCCGGCAGAGCCTGTGTGGGGGCTTGTGCATTGAAATTATTGCTCTTCTGCTGAAGAGCTAAGGCAGGACTAGTTCTTTTTACTTCTTTTTTTTCCCTTCTCATTGACTCCAAAGCATAAAAGCCAGCAGTGTTCCTACGCTGGCAGTAGAAACTGCACGTGTGACGCCAGCACACTGCCATGCTTGGAGCTGTTGGTTTTGTGCACAGAAAGGGAGGACTAATGTGTCTGGATGGGAGGTTATGGAAGTGCAAAGGAATTTCAGAATGGCCAGCTGTATTTTGCCAGCAGATCGGTTCTGCTGCTGTGCCTGCCTTTCATCAGCTGGACAGTGACCTGAGGACTGAAGGAAGTCCAGGTGTACTGAGGATGGGCTCATGCTTACATCCTATCACAGAATCACAGGTTGGGAAAGACCTCTGAGAGCACAGAGTGCAGTCTTTGACTCATCACCCCCTTGTCAAGTAGACCATGGCACTGAGTGTCACATCCAGTCATGTCTTGAACACCTCCAGGGATGGTGACTCCACCCCCTCCCTGGGCAGCCTGTTCTAATGTTTAGCAGCCCTTTCCATGAAGTAATTCCTTCTGATGTCCAGCCTGAACCTATCAAAACTCTCAGGACAAATGTAGTCCTCCTCACTGGTTAACATCTATCTTTTTCTTCTTCTTTAGCACTTCTTAGCCTCTGAAACTTGGTGGAAATTCAAAAGACTGGAAGTGGCTCGTGCACCCTTGAGTAAAATCCTGTCCATTTTACATGGGGCCAATGCATGCATTTGTCTGTAAATTCCACAGCGGCTCTTTATTGTTCCTTATTTAGGATTATTCACTAAAGTCTTTTATTTTTGACATCACCCACAGTTTTAAAAAACCCCTTTCTCCATGTTGACAAACTGTACATGAAGCAGCGCCTCAAGCCAGGGCAGCACAGTTGGGTCCATAGTGCTGAACTAAGGACAGATCTTTGGGGGGGTCTTTGTGGTTACCTGCATTGTCTTAGCATTAATTTCTTAGGCAGAAACATAGTTTTTACATTTCTTAGTAATGTTACCCACGGTTGCAGTAATTTGCATTTGTCGTGGGCTCTCTTCTCTAGGAGAGCCAGGGCTTCACCAGTTGGCACAACTGGAGAACCAGTTCTCAGTGTTCAGAATATTGGGGGTAAAGGAAAAGTAGCAAAATGAAGAGCAGAGCGACACCATTTAAGTTACAGCAGTACCAACTAACGCAGGGACTTTTGCCAACTTGGAAATGAGATATGAACTAGAGTGTTTCTATTTTTGCATTAAAATGGAAACAGGTGGGAAGGGTGCATGGAATTTATCAAGCCAAAGAAATACTTTTTTTCATGTTAAAATTCGAATGGAATGGAAATTACAATCTTCCAGCATTACTGCAGAGCTGCAGTGTTGGGTTTCTCCTTACTCAGGCTTGAGCAGGAAGGAACCAGCTGCAGTGGAGATGGAGGTTTGGAATTTGCTTCCTAACCCCATCTAACTCTCTCTCGGGTCTGCCCTATTTTGAATTATTGCACCACCTGGCACAGAGGACATTATTGACTCTGGAGAGAAGAGTCAAGTTTTGCAATAATTTTTTTATAGATTGCTAACTAAAGAATAAGAACAAAAATGAGCCGCTGGATAGCAGAAACCAGTGGTTTTCCCTATTCCTACCTAATTTATTGCAGTGAACCTCCGCTCCCACACTGAGTAAGGCACTTTGGCTCAGCTCAGGGATTTACTGCGTGTCAGGACTGAGCCCGTGGGGTGGTGGAGAGACCAGAGCCACGCCAAACTCTGCATTTTGAACCCAAGTGCTCCCACCCCTTTCCTGCCTCCACGCTGGAGCAAAACCTGAGAGCAGTGCCCCAGCTGGGGTGGAGCCTGTTCCTAAGATGACTAACTAAAGTAAAACCCCCATCCAAAATATTTTTGAAGATTATGACGTAGTATAGATGAGACAAACTTTACCAGAAGGCTTGGTCATCCATTGCCTAGAGGGTGGGACCAGCTGCAGCACTGGGGGGACAAATACATAACAAAATGGATGGACACACAGTCCAGCAGGCTCTGAACTGCTGTCACTCACCCTTAATTGTTTGCAGTAAACAGCCCTGACTCTGTCATTACTTGAGAGCAGAAAGCACTGAAAATGTTGCCATTAGTCCTGCCATCGACTTGTTCATCCAAGTGAAATCCCACTGGACTCAGATGGATTTGTCCAACTGCATCCATTCAGCTCAGCATACAGGCTCTGATCATGGCCATGGGCTGCACCAGTAAAATGTCCTGTGTGGCCCATTCCCTGGGACCATGAACCATCTGCAGTGTTCATGCCACAGGCATCAGGGCAGGAGGCTGCTGGCAGGAAAATGGTCTAAATGAGATGAAAGATGGAGTCACACATTTCTACTGGTTTCAAACTTCTCAGAAGATGCTTTTTTGGCATTTTTAATTTGAATTAAAAACACTTATGTTACGGTTTGGAGGGTTTGGGGGGGTATATGTATTTTGGTTTGATATTAATTCTTTATTTTGTTTTTCCTTTGTGTTTCTTGCTTTGAGACAGAATCTGAAATCCAAAGAGCGGAGTGTTTTGCCAAAGCTGTGTGGCTGGAAGGCCTTTGGACTCCCTCACACCAGGAGGAACTGAGAAGTTCCCAAGACAGGAAAGTGTCTGGAGGCTCTCAGCCCAGCCTGCAGGAACTGAGGCAAGTGGAGCGCATTCAGTAGGATGGACTGGGGCAGGAAACATTCAGGTACCTTTCAACTGTGCAACCAACCCATCTCTCACTTGTCTAGGCACACATTTCAGGAGAGGATAAAACAGAAGAAAGAAAAATACCTTGTCAGGCACACGATCGCAGCAATAGCTGACACTCCTGTGAGGGGGCATAAACTTGAGCTAACAGAGCCTCAAGACAAGTGAAAAATAGAGGAGAAGTTGTAATATTTGTAATATGTTAAAATGATTCTGCTGTAAAAGTATTTTTTCACTGAGAGTATCTTAGGCAGAAATGTAATTGCCTTATAAAGAGTTTTCTTGCATCACACTTGGAATTTAATTGTCCTGAATCACAAGTTACTGGATTTATGCTACTATCTGAAGATACTTGATTGTATTCACATTAATTTTTAGTAAATTTGGTAAACTGAGAGAAATTGCTGGGCTTGTGTAGAGAACTTTTCAGGTTATTTATATTTGTCAATCACAGAAAAAATTGGGTAAGCTCTGTGCTCCACTGGAATGGTTTGTACTCGGTACATCGAACTGTTGGCATCATAATTTGCCACCCTACATCACACTGGCCATAGAATTCAGTCATTTAGTCCTGTGCAAAGCTGAATAATTTGGATTTTAAATATATAATAAATAATGTATTTATTTATTATATAAAACACATGTAGTTCAGCAGGCTGATATTGAGGTGACCTGGCTCAGTCACATCCCCAAATACCTGCACAGTAATAATGAGTGTACCATTGCCACAGGAAGCTTTGGAGTGGCAGGAGCGCAGCAGGCAGGTTTAGGAACAGGTGACAACAAAGCAGTTTGGGCTGTCACTGGGAAATAAATGCTGGGTAAAGAGCAGAAAGTTTCACCACACTGTGAAGACAGTGATCAGATTATTAGGAAAGAGAACAAAAAAAAGACAACCCTGAGTCACAGGCTCAAAGGAATTCAAAGGAATTACGCCAATTTCTGTTAGCTAAGTAGCTGTAAAGACTACCAGGGGTTCCTTATGATTCCTAAGCATATTAACTGATAGTTATTCATATCTGTCCTTGAAAATTAACCCCCTACAACAGCACAATTTAATCACTGCAAATTCAGATTGGCAGAAAAAGCACTCTGGGTTTTGCATCACTTGACTGAGCTTAGCAAATGAAAACACAGGAGATTTGGTTGATCCTCCACAAAGCTTTTGGGATGTGACGAGATCAGAAAGGAGCAGGACAGTCTTGTGATTAGGTTTTGATTGCAAGACAGTGCCATGCACTAAGCTGGGCTTGCGAGCTGTGCTGCTCCTGAGCCCAGCTGAGCTGCTGTCTCTGCTGTGGTGGGTGAGGAGACCCTGGGAGGAGCATAATCCATCTTTGCTTGTTTTGTCCACTTGCACAAGGAGCAGGATCTGCCCTGGCAATGTATGAAGGTAGTTGCTGCAGCACACAAGTAAATGAGGAAGGAACCTCAACCAAATCTGACATTTTCTGCTCAAGTAAGGGTGACACAGAAGGCTATCCCCAAACCCCAGGACATCAGAAAACCTTCTGCTCCTCTCACCACACTGCCAGCCCCACTCAGCCCTGATCACCTCAGCCACCCCGGTAAACCCAACCTTTAGCTCCTGCTGAAGACATATTCCCCCAGAGGCACAGGGAATAGCTGGAGAATCCCATGCCAGCACTGCACCGCTGCCCTGAAGGAGCAGCCCCATGAGCAGAGCCTCTCTTAGATTCAACCCAGACTTCCTCACAGCATCACATCATAAAACCATCGTGCATCTGGCCCAAATTTAAGGCACAGTTGGCAGCATTTGATACAAGAAAGAAACCAATGACTGAATTAGTATCCCATGAGGTTGGTTTGTTTTTCAAGTCCCAGATGAAGTGCGGAGCCGTGTGGAGAAGTCCTCTGCCCGCCTCCCAGCCCTTCCCAGGGGAAAGAAATGCTCTCTGGGTTTTATGCTCTTTGAAAACACCACTTCATTACCTGCCCCTTTTTTGTTGCCAGGAGAGGTTAACAAAATTACCGAGAGATGAAACATTCTTGAAACATTCTTTCTGGATCATCAAACAGGATTAGCGTGTGAGTTACACTGGGTGGTGCAGCACACCTGAAGGAGAGGGGCCGTGGGGCTGCACAGTCACTTGTCCTTCTCTTCAGGAGTCACTACATTCCTTGGGGTGTGCACACACATGGTTTGGTGGGTTTGGAGGGAAGGAGAAGGGACTAACCAGAATACCGGTGTTGGTCTTTGCACTTGCTCAGCTGCAGCTGGGCCAGGTGAGCCAGCAGAGCTGAGCTCTGAGCTTTTGTCTCATTGCTGGGAGTCTGTGCCCAGCGCACAGACGGGGCAGCCAGGTGGTTAGAACCCCCAGCCGGGAATGGCGTGGCCTGTCTTCCACGGGGAAAAGGTCTGGTGGACCAGCTCCACACCAGACAGACACTCTTCCTACCCATCAATAATGTGCGCAGGTCATCAAGAACCTCCACATTTCACTTTGCACAGCAGCTTTGCTCTTCCACCAGCCCGGGCTGCATCACTGACTGGTACCAGTATTCTTAGGGTGTTTGTTCCCTCTTTTTGTCTTTACTTTTGATCTGTTGCCACCAGTGGGTTACAAAAACCTCTGCACGTCCCCTGCCTATTACAATGATTTAGGTGGCCCTGGCAGCCCAAAGCATTTATGGTCATTGTAATTTAAATTTATTTGTTGTAATTTTTGGAATCTCCTGAAAATAGAAATCAGAACTACTGGGAAACACAAATGTTTTATAGATTATATGCATGTCTTTTAGAGGTAATAGCCAGCTAAGCAGAAGGTAAGGGAAAAAAGCAAGATATCAAAATGTAGGTCAGGACAAATGCTGGACAAAAGCCCACACCGTAAAGTCCCAGGTGTCCCACAAAAGAAAGAATGAAGGGGAGCAAAAAGGAAAATTCATTTTTTTTAAAAGAAGGAATAGTGGCCTTTTCAAGCACCCCATTTTTATGGGAAAAAAAAAAAAGATATTTTGGAAATATTATTGCTCCATTCCATCTCTTTCTAGAACAACCATTATCATCCACTAATTTTACAGATGCTTCGTTACTTGTGCCGCTGTCTTGTGCTTGCCTTGTCCTGCCTCTCCTTCAGTACCAGCCTCACCTCCTGCTTGCTGCTCCCCAGTGCACGTCTCTCACCTGCTCTGGATGCAGAAGACCAAGCCCTCCAGTGTGCTCATTCCCCCAGAAACCAAAATAACCCCCTGCCTTTCCTCCAGAGCAGCCAGAGTCAGTGTTCCCACCCAGGGAGGGTCCCCAGCAGCAGGACCTGTTTGAGCTCCAGCTGCTCCTCTCTCAGTTTAACACTCCCCAGGCACCAGAGCTCTGTTGTTGGATCCCAAGCAATCAGATGGCAGTTGTGCCCCCCAGCAAGGGAAGGGGAGCTCTCGGTTGCTGCAGGCAGGGCTGTCAGACCCCGGCCGCTGCTCTGGGGAAGGGCGCAGGTATCAGGGCAAGCAGAGGCACAGCCCAGCACCAGCCCACGCCTCTGCCGTGCCCAGCACTCTGCCACAGTTGGAAGCACCATCAAATGCCAGCTCTGGCCTTTCAGGTAAGAAGACAACAGCCACAGCCATTTAAGACTGAGGTTAATGCTTCACTGAATCTTGGCCTTAGGCTACATTTTTTCAAAAGCAGAGCATTATTTCAAAAACTTCACCTTCAGAAGTAACTTAAGCGCTTAACTAGTAAGTCTCACTGGCTCAGAGAGAGGTTTACACCCTTAACTGCCTTGATTTACCCTTGCAATGGGCTCCAGGCTCCAGCCAGTTTGCTGCTTGTCTGGCTGAGCTACTAGATCTTCAGGACAGGAACTGCTGTCTCTCCCTTCATGAGGTCGGGTTTTTAAGGCCATGCCCTAAATCACTGGCATCTTTGGGTGGCAACTATCAAAATAATAGTTGGTCTTTTTATTGTGGGGCTGACCCAGCATTCTTTGTGGAGTCAAAGCTCCCTTTACTTTTGGACGGTGCAAGAAAAGCAGCCTACCATCTTGTTGCCAAATCATTTTCCTTGGGAGATTTGATTTGAAACTCAAAAAACACCAGGATTTATGAGAGGAACTGGCCACAAATGTGATCATAAGAACATACCAACATTGTAGTTCCCCACCCTTTGATCTCGGCACTTTAATGATTAATTAGTGCTAAAGTACTGGAAAAATACCACACTTGAGGCAGTTTAAAGCTCCGCTTTGTATAGATACAAACTATGACTCACATGAAAGGATAACCCAGAACTGAGAGGGTGAGATTAACACTGAAGCCTCTGGTCACACGCAGATGTTTGCCCAACTGGACAAATTAGAGAAGCTCTTCAGCTTTAGGGACTGTTTCCATTATTTTCCAGCCCATGACTTGCACTGCAAGAAAGGTTAAGTGTCAGCTTGGAGGGAAATCCATCCCTTAGAACGAGACACATGTGTTTAAGGAGGCGTGAGCTTTAAAGAAGCATCACATCCTATGGCAATTTGCAGAAAGTAATCCTTGCCTGGGGCGGTTGAAGAGGAGCCATTTCCCCCTTCCTCAGTCACAGCTGTGCCTTTAAATGCTTCCAAATATGCTTGGGGTGTAAGTCCCACTGCCACCAGTGCTCAGGACAAAGCATGACATGGGAGGGAAAGCTTTTCCTTGCTTAATCCTGCCGAGTTCACACATACAGCACCAAAAATCTGGCGCTGACCTTATGCACTCAAAGCTCTGGCTCTGCCTCTCCCTCTTTGGCCACCCTTCCCTGTGCTTAGAACTGCTCAGGGATGCAGGAGGGGACGAGCTCTCGATGTAATCAGACATGGTTGATGTGCCCCCCGAGAGCAGCCAGGCTCGGGGACCTCAGGCCCAGGCACCATCCAGTTGGCCAGTGAACTGGGGCTCTGTTTCTCCATGCATTCCATGTTTCCATCCATAGCACGGGTGTGGGATAACCCTGAATTGATTGGCTTTGAGATCATCACATCAAAGGTGCCCTTGAAGTACAGACCATTAGGGTTTTATTGGCTGTAAGTAGATTTCAATATTAACTAGCAGAGATGTTGTGAGTGCTCTTGGTGGAACCCGAAAGGCAGAAGCATTGGCTGAACCTTGTGCTTATTGCAAGAATTGGAGCTGAGCTCAAGTGCAGTGCTCTGCTCCCAGTGCTTTGATCCTACCCCGCTGAAAGTGGAAGGGAAAGGTTGGTACAAATGGTGTTAGCTGGAAAATCAGAGCTCCAGCCAGGAGGGTTTCTGAGCACGCAGCATTAGTTGTGCTGTGAGATTTGGAGAGCAAGGATTCCCTCTTCCCAAAGCATGTGCCTGGGAGAGGTGGAAACCCGAGGGCACTTCGCTGATCTCAGCCCAGCAGGGTCATTGCTCCGACCCTGAATTCGCACATAACCAGGAGTGTCTGGGGCTGGTACACACAGAAATACAGAATAAAGAAGAGTTAATCCAGTTCCTTGTGTCTGTCTGTCTCTATCCCTTCTTTTCCTCTCCTCCCTCAAATTCATTTTGGACTAAAGACCTTATGCCCCCCAAACAACCTGTTAGAAAACAAACTACTTCTGGGTAAAATTTCAGCGTTTTCAAAAGACAAGAGAAAGAAAGCTCCTGAAAAGATCAAGGCATAAATATTTGAAATCCTGGTTCTTGTGTCCACAGCAGTGGCTGGCGGAGCTCCAGGGCTGGTGCAAACTGCAGGGTGGACAATGCAGTGCAGGGGAGTGGGCAGGGCTGGCCATGGGGGGCGGGCACACACGGACCTGGGCACGGCTTGAGAGACGAAAGAGAAAAGGAAACACGGGAAGGAAAAGGAAAAGAAAAGATGAAAAGGGAAATATGAATAAAACATAAGGAAAATATAAAAATAATAAAAAGGAAAAATATAAGGAAAAGGAAAATAAAAAGGAAAAACGAAAAAGAAATACAAGTTAAAAAATTGAAAACAAAAAGAAAAATAAAAGGAAACAGGAAAAAGAAAAGGACACAAGGAAAAAAATCTAAAAATAAAAACATAATAAAAAAATATAAAAAGAAAAATGAAAAAAGAAAAAATAAGGGAAAAAGGAAATAAAATGAAAAATAAAAATCTAAAAGGAAGTAAAAATTAAAAGGAAATAAAAAGGAAATAGGTAAAATTAAAAAATAAAAATGTGAAGAAAAAGGAAATAAGGAGATAAATTTAAAATTAAAATTAAATAACAGGAAATAAAAATTAAAAGGAAATAAAAAGGAAATAGGTAAAATTAAAAAATAAAAATGTGAAGAAAAAGGAAATAAGGAGATAAATTTAAAATTAAAATTAAATAACAGGAAATAAAAATTAAAAGGAAATAAAAAGGAAATAGGTAAAATTAAAAAATAAAAATGTGAAGAAAAAGGAAATAAGGAGATAAATTTAAAATTAAAATTAAATAACAGGAAATAAAAATTAAAAGGAAATAAAAAGGAAATAGGTAAAATTAAAAAATAAAAATGTGAAGAAAAAGGAAATAAGGAGATAAATTTAAAATTAAAATTAAATAACAGGAAATAAAAATTAAAAGGAAATAAAAAGGAAATAGGTAAAATTAAAAAATAAAAATGTGAAGAAAAAGGAAATAAGGAGATAAATTTAAAATTAAAATTAAATAACAGGAAATAAAAATTAAAAGGAAATAAAAAGGAAATAGGTAAAATTAAAAAATAAAAATGTGAAGAAAAAGGAAATAAGGAGATAAATTTAAAATTAAAATTAAATAACAGGAAATAAAAATTAAAAGGAAATAAAAAGGAAATAGGTAAAATTAAAAAATAAAAATGTGAAGAAAAAGGAAATAAGGAGATAAATTTAAAATTAAAATTAAATAACAGGAAATAAAAATTAAAAGGAAATAAAAAGGAAATAGGTAAAATTAAAAAATAAAAATGTGAAGAAAAAGGAAATAAGGAGATAAATTTAAAATTAAAATTAAATAACAGGAAATAAAAATTAAAAGGAAATAAAAAGGAAATAGGTAAAATTAAAAAATAAAAATGTGAAGAAAAAGGAAATAAGGAGATAAATTTAAAATTAAAATTAAATAACAGGAAATAAAAATTAAAAGGAAATAAAAAGGAAATAGGTAAAATTAAAAAATAAAAATGTGAAGAAAAAGGAAATAAGGAGATAAATTTAAAATTAAAATTAAATAACAGGAAATAAAAATTAAAAGGAAATAAAAAGGAAATAGGTAAAATTAAAAAATAAAAATGTGAAGAAAAAGGAAATAAGGAGATAAATTTAAAATTAAAATTAAATAACAGGAAATAAAAATTAAAAGGAAATAAAAAGGAAATAGGTAAAATTAAAAAATAAAAATGTGAAGAAAAAGGAAATAAGGAGATAAATTTAAAATTAAAATTAAATAACAGGAAATAAAAATTAAAAGGAAATAAAAAGGAAATAGGTAAAATTAAAAAATAAAAATGTGAAGAAAAAGGAAATAAAATGAAAAATAAAAAAAAGAAAATATTGGAAAATGAAAAGTGTAAAAAGAAAAAAATATAAATAGAAAAAAGAAAAATATAAGGGAATTAGAAAAACTAAAAATAGTAAGAAAAAAGAGAAATATAAGGAAAAAGGAAATCAAAAGGAAAAGGAAAGAAAAGCTATTTTATCGATGCTTACCATAGTTCCTTGTAAAGAGATGTTCCCTTTGGAGGTGAGGACACTCTCCTGCTTCCTTGCCCCTCGGCATTCACACTCTCAGTTGCTGGCTGGCCCTGCAGGTGCCCAAGGGCAATCCTGTGTCCCTGGTGGGTGCCGGTGCTGCTGGCGGGCGTGGCAGAGCCCCCCAGAGGGGAAATGCGCCCGGTTTGTGTGCGCGTTCCCCTGAGACACCAGGGCTGCACATGGCCGGGGCGCTGCTCGGCCCACGTTAGCCAACAGCAGCACTTTGGGCTCGCTTTGGGCCTGGGAGCGGCTGGGGCACTGACCCAAACACCTCGAAGCTTAAAGTCACCCCTGTTTTGCAAAATCTGGGCTCGTTTTTCCCAACCAGTGTCCCGATTCAGCTCTGGAAAATCTCTGTCTAAAGGTGCAAATGCCGTTTTTCATCAGTGTAACTACAAACATTGCAGGGCTGGAGCTCGTTTAATTAAGGAGCCTAATTTCCCTCAATTGTCTGCTAAGGCATCGCACAGGTGTTCCATTTCAGAGCGCATTAGGACGTGGTGCTCTAAGGCTAAAAGCTAATTTTTAACTTAACCTAATAATGTCAGTAATAATGACCTGTGATTACTGCCTTGTGAATCAGAACTTATGATACTTAAAATAATTAGCATCAAAGCCTAAGTAGTAGCTTGCTAAATTCATTATCAGCCATAAACCATCAGCGCTGAATTGAACTTTAAATTGAATGTTGGTGAGGGCTCCCTCTCCACCCCATTTTAACAAATTTAATTTGGAAATGTAGTTAAACGTTTTGATCACCGGTCTTTTCTCAAAAGAAGAAACTGTGATACTACTGTAATACACGATTTGATTAAAACCCACAGGCTATTCTATGTGTTTTGAACACGTGTTCTCCCAGGCTGTGGAATTCCTGCAGGAATCACTACTCCGACCCAAATCGTGGACAATGAAGCCCATAAAGCTCTTAGTGGACATCTCTGAGGGCTTCTGAAGGTGACAGCAAACAAGCTGCCTTGAAGAGAGGAAGCTTGGGCAAAGCTCAGCACAGGAGATTCCTCAGCACCTCTTCATGCCCAGAGGTTGTTTGTCCTCCAAGGTTTTACATTCCCGTATGACAGTCAGCCCTCCTTCCAGGGGCAGATGGAGACTCCACTGTCCTTGGTCTTGGGAGAGGAGCTGCCTGTTTCTTAGGAGACGACTAGTCACTCCTGTGAGCTGGTGAGACATAAACCTTTCTCAACAGCAAAGGAGAGAGAAGGGCTTTGAAGTGCAGTTCTTCCTCTTGGATAAAGCGGGCAGAGGTGGGATCACACCAAGTGCCTGTGACAGACCAGTAGTTATGGACATGAAAGTGGGATGCCTTGGAGGAGGTTGGGTGCCCTCTGCTTTTCCCCAGGGACCCTCCTGCTCGCCCGTAACCATCTCATTTTGTGGCTAACACCTCTGTTGGTGTAGCTGCAGCCCCCAGCTGTCCCTCAGCATCTCCCACCACAGCGGAGGGTGTGGAGGCCGAGCCGGACACACACACGCATGCGACCAGGCTGGTGGCTGCAGTATCCCTGGCAGAGCTCAAACCAGAGGGAAAAGCTGCTGCAACTGGCAGGAATCACTTATCCTGTATGTGTACCAGGGAGCAGAACAGCCAGAGCACCAGTTCCTGAGTAATAAACAATATTTCAGGTATTACTAACACGTAGGAGAGCTGTGCTGATGAAAGATTTGTAGTTGTTATTAGTATCTGTTGAGTCCAAGCTGAGACCTGAAGCTCAGTCTGCACTTGAACCTTCTCCAGGTGCTCAGATTTCCTGATGTAGGTATGCCTGACAGAAAAATAACAACAACAACAACAAAGGCCTGAAAACATGCTGCTGATTTGAGAAGAATTTCCTCCTCGCATCCAGGAAAGTTCAGAGAAGAAATCTCCTAACTGGGATGCATAGCTGTTAATACCTTCTCACAAGCTTTCCCACCCACAGCATGAAAAGCAAAAACCAGTTGGCTTTGGGGTATAAACCAAATTAGAAACAGGGAAGGGAAACCTACCAAGTACCCACAAGGATTTTGGCTAAAGAACTGTGATGCTTCTGAACATTTGACTTTGTAGTCTTCTGCAGAAAAGCAGAGGGAGGCCAAAACCTAAACATTTATTAGCTTTTTTAAATGCTACTTTAAGCCTTTAAGCCAATTCGGGAGATTTTGCAAATTTTGTTCTGATGCAGTTAAAAAATAAATATATATATATCTCCCCAGTTCCAATCACATTGAAAGTCAGATGTCCTAAATGTCCTCTTATTTATCCCAGCTGCCACACTGTCACGGGAGGAAGGTGGAACAACAGGTTTGTGGCTGCAGTGAAATCCTTCATCACTGGCCAGTGCCCAGTGTGGTGTAAAAGCCTCAGCTGTTGATGTTACTTACTTTGACGTGAGCCCCACGTTTCAGTTTCTCCCACACTGCTGTCCCAAGATGAGCTGGAAGATTAAGATTAGCGCCATGACAGTGTAACTCTCCTGGAGACTGATTCCTTCTCCCCCACCCACAGCCCGTTTCTCCTGGTGCCCAGAGAGCAAAACCCTGAAGTGATGGAAACTCTTACATTTCTGCAGAATGACTTTTCATTCCGTGCTGAGTCAAATGCTATGAAGCTGCAATGAGTAACATTTTAGTTGCATCCCGTTGGTGAGAGGGAAAGGAATGGGGATACAAAGTGGGACTGTCGAGGAGTCCTTCATGTAACTCACGGTGTGGCTTTGTAGGGGGAGGATGCAAAGATTTCTGTGTGAATACTGGAAATGCTCTTGTGGAGATACAGAGGAGTTGATGTCAAATGCTTCAGAGCCAAATTTTTCCTTTCACAGGCTACCTAAGTAGCCTGTGCACCTCCCTCTTCCCAGGTGAACCAGAGACCTGCTCTTTATTTCCTTGGTGGTGTAGCTCTCGTGCTGCTTTTATAGCATATTCACTCCTGTACTGCAAGGAAACCCAGCAAAGCACATCCCAGTAGTTTGATAATACCTTGCTTCTTTTTCACCCAATTTTCTTCCATCTCTTTCTATTTTTATCTCTCCTTTCCCTTCTTCCTCCCCAGCATCCATTGTCCCTCTCCATGCACAGCTGCCTGCCAGCCATTCCTTGTGCTGTACATCTCTCCTGAGAGCAGGCAGGGGACCCTGCAGGAGGCTCTTCCTGCTCCACCTTTGCAGAAGGTTTGGGAGCCCTGCAGGGAGCTGCAGACTCCTGCTGGCCTACTTATAAGGGCAGGTGAAGTGCTCTGAGCTCCACCTCGGAGTGAGCAAGGTGGAGCAGCTGCTTGGCCAAGAGGCTTTGCAGAAGACCGTTCTGGAGGAAAGGAAACCTTGGAGCAGTCAGGGCTGTGCAGAACCTGGACACTGCCAGTAATTAATGTGATTAATAATAGACACAAAATAAAAGTCTAATAGTCCAGGGTGAATCTTGGCTATGGTGTTCATAATCATATAAAACCTCCTCTGGCATCTTTTGTGAACACAGAGAGCCTTTTCCAGCACAGCCAGAGCCTCCCAAAGCAATGCTATGTCCTAAAAAAGCCAGGAATGATCTACAGGATCTTCAGCAAGTCACCAAAAATATTTTCTAACCTTATCAGTCCAGGAGGTTTTTTCCGTAAGGATCATCCTCACATGCAGTGCCCACCACTGGTCTTAGGGAGTCTTGCCCACACACACAGTGTGCACAAACACACTCACAGTTTGGGGCCTGCCTCTTGCAGGTCAGCCCGTGCTCTCCCCCACCATGTGTGACCCACAGTGTCACTGCAACTGACCCAGGGCTTGGTGGCTCCAGCTGCTCTTTCAAGGAGGAAGAGGACGTGGCTGCAGCTCTGTGGGCTGTGCCTCCATCCCAGGATTGCCTTGAAGCACTCAGGCACCCCTCTTCCTTTCCTTCCCCTCTGCCTGGGGCCTAGATCCTCAGGGAGTGGCAGCTGTTGCCACCTTGCTGGAGAGCTGCTGGGGTGGCTCTAGGACATCCTGATGGTGCAAACGGTTCTTCAAGAATCCTTTCAGGTGCTTTATTAATTCCCAAGGAAACCTGTAGATAGATTTTCATTGCGCAACATGGCCAACCTTGGGACCAACCCAGCATGGAGGTGTTGAACCAGAGCAGTCCCCACGTCAGGGAGCTGAGCCAGACCTACATGTGAGCTCTGTGGCTCTCAGCTGTGATGCTCAGCAAGCTGAAGGGACTTGGGAGGTTCTCCATATTGCTTAGAAGCATCCACCAAAACAACTGTAAATGAGTTGTGTTTCAAGTATGCAAGAACTTGTTTCTCCATGCCAAAAAACAATTAGTGCTCTCAGGCTTCCAGCAATGCAAAGCAGAGTCTGAAATGTCCTGATGAGAGATAGATGCATTTCCTCTTAGACAATTAATATTAGGGGTGGGTTTTATTGCTATTCTTTTTTATGTTGCTAACATCCTGCCCTCTTTCCTGGTTCCTCCCAAAGAGCTACAATGCAATTTGCAAAACTCCCCTTTGAAAGATGTAAACATTTACTAAACATTGTCTTACCACTTTGTATTATGACAAAAGAATAGAAGTCAAGATGTTAAATATATTTCGGTATTTGCATCTGAAAGCCCCAGGCCTTCCTGAACACACTGGCAGATAACTTCCATTGTTTGCAGCACGTTACCTTTACTGTAGATCATCAGCTCCATGGAAATCCAAGGGCAAGGTCTCTGCTGAAACACTGCACAGGACCCACTTACCACCCAGTGCCTTACAAATGTATTCTTGCCGTATGATGACCGTCCTTGTCATCCCCTCTCATTATTTCCTATGGAGACACACAGAGCCTGGCTCACAAACGCCCTGCTGGGGTTTGAAAACGAGAGCCTTGTTCTCCAACGCACTTACAGCTAAACCAGGGGTCAAAGCAGTGTCTGCAGAGGACATTCCCGTTGCTGCCAGGCCCTTTGGCAGCAAAGCCTCTGGTGACTGGGATGATCCCAGTGTCCCTGCGGGATGGCCAGGCTGGAGCAGCTCTCCCAGTGCTCCTTTGGCTGCAGGACCAACCACGCGCTGCCCGAGCCTCCCGGAGGGCAGCCAGTGCTGACGAACCCTGAGCGTGGCACACAAACCACCGGTGAGCCCAAACTCTCCCGAGTTTTCTCTGAAGCCAGAAACACCTGGAAACACTTCAATCGCCTCCCTCACGTCTCCACTCGATAGAAGAAATCCAGTGGCTTCATCAACACCGCCTTTGCCAAAAGCCTTCGCAATGAAAACAGGACCTTAAGCCTGGTTTGGACGAAGCCTGGAGTGCCCAAAGGCTCTTCTCCAGCTGCCTGAAACGGCCGAGCGGATCTTGGCCACCTCAGGCACAGCCACAGCAGACCCACCCCGCTCTTGTCTTCTCTCCTCTTGCCTTTGCCCTTCTCTCTGCTTGCCATAAACACGACCCTGCATTTCACAGGTGGAGAGAGATGGCGCCACAGTCATTGACATTGTAACATCCTACAAGGGCATAAAATAAAACTAGTTCTCAGCATTGCCTTTCATATCCCTAAGCAAATGCTCTTCTTTTCCCGTTCTTCTTTGTGACTTAGTGCCTGTGTGCACACATGCATTTTTTCAGGAGTCAAGAGCATAGTTTACCCCACTGCACATACACACGCATTCTTTAAGAGCAATTATTTGGAAAATTTCCAGTCAAAATTCCTACTAAATAAGTAAACATAATTTAAAGAACTGCTTAGGGTCATTTTCTTTCTTGTTTTAATAATATGAAAATCCAAGATGTGAGGTGTAGGAAGAGATGCCCAGACTTACTCCCTAGGACAGATATGGTTTTGGGATATCAATTTGCAAAACTGATTGGACAAAGAAGCAAAGACTGATTTTTTTTCTAGAGCTATTGGAAGGGTTTCAGAGCAGTCCTACCTAAAGCTTTTTAAAAATCACACCACAACCACAGGGGCCATCTTCATGAAATTTTTGGAGGGAGATTGGGCTGTTTGTTTTAAATAGCCTGTTAACCTCATCTGCTGCTGCAGACAGAGCCTTAGGCCAATTCTGCAAACACCTCTGGTATTGTTCAGAGCAGTTGCTTTTGCACCTGCCAGGAAATTTGTAAGATCAGAGATGCAGATCCACCTCCTGCAACCTCTTTGCCTTCCTGGAAACTCCCCCAAAATAGCTGACTGTGTAGGATTAGGCTCTTGCTTTGGAAGTTGATTATGTGATCTCCGTTTCTTCCAGCCTTGCCAGCCAGGGCTTACCTCCAGATGAGTATTTCAGCACGTGCTTAACCTTAAGCAATGAGATACTCATGCTTTTAGTTAAGTATAGGCTTAAAAATTCTGTTGGAAGCAAATCACAAGCACATTCTTACATACTTCTCTGGGCTGGGCCTAACCAGAGTTCTCCTGTTAAAACAGTCTATTTTTTTTTCTCCCAACACTTATCCCATCACTGTAATTTCCCTCTTCAACTACCCTGTCCAACTGCTTCATTCCAGTGAAACCAAAGGGAAATGACATTTTCTTCCACAGCAAGTAAATCATCATTGACAACAACCGTTGGATGGTGCAGGAATTTGCAGGAAGAGGTAATATCTTTTATTCAGATCAACTAACCAGATCTGTCCAAGATGGCTCTCCCTAAAACATACATCTTGTACTCTCATTGCGCTGCAAGACTCCACTGCACACCCCGAGGTTTAATGGGATGGGGGAAGCTGCCTACTCTGTTAAGAATCCAGGAAAAGAGCAGGAATGCAGCACTGCTTCTGCCCAGCAGAGAGTTAATATCCTTGCACATGAGCCATTTCACCTACAGCAAGAAGTGAAAGCATGCGACTACACCCGGCAAATGATCACAGAGCACCCTGCAGGGAATCTGCTTCCATTTCAAAGGCAGAGATCAAAACCCACAAAGAAGATGGGGGGGGGGAAGGAAAGAAAGAAAGAAAAAGAAAGAAAGATGCTCCCAGTCTGTGCATCAGATCAGTGTTGGGCTCAGCCTCAGAAGTTCTCAGAGAGGAAGGGAGAGATACGGACAGAAGAATCCCAGTGCCTGATTATTTATGTGCTGGGGGTTTGATCCCACACATCAAAATAAATGGGAGGTTTGCAACCAACTTCAATGGAAGCAGAAACAAGTTCTATCACCTTGAGGTTTATTGGCTGTCTGCAGAAAGCTTTAAAATTTATATAGAAATTAAACAGAGGATAATTTGACAGTTTAATGGTGACGTCGTGGTTTTTACATTAAAAGAGACACAAATTTATCCTTTGGGTTTTATGATTACTTTTTTCCTGCCTGTTGCCTTTTTAAAGAAGAACTCAAATGTTTCAGGGAAGAGTGATAAAACTGGGACATTCCTGTGCATAAGACAAAAAGAAATTCCAGATCAGGCCAGTCCTACCTGCCTTACTCGAGGCTCAGTAGTTTAGAGCAGTTGGCATCATCAGTGGTAGCAGAAAATGAGCCACCCTGTAAGTGCTCCACTCCTCTGCCAAAAACAGAAAAGACTGTCCTAATTTGAACTATGCCAAATAGGGCATATGACCATGAAAAATTACTTTAAAGAGATGGGGGAAAAAAATTACTGTAATCAAATCCTGTATTTGGCACCCATCAGCTGGTCCAAGAAGTGAGGACTCTGCCCTGGGTGACAGAACCAGGCTCAGGACTCCCTGCAGCTCCAGCTCGTCAGGAAGTCCAGGCCCAAACTCATGTGGAAAAGCCTGAGTAAATGACTTCTGAACCCCCTGGTCACTTAATCATTAATTATTAAATTAATCCACTTACTGAAGCCGGTTAATGCCAGTGCAATGAGCTGGTCCACTCTGACTGTGTTTGGGCTCAGAAGCCTGATGGAAAATATTTAAAGTAAGAACAATTTCCATTAATATGAAGCTTAATAAAATTCTCTCTCTCCAGGTGGTTTGGTTCATTTCACTGGGAATCCAAAGTCCTGTGAGGGGCAGCACCGAATCTCTGAGCAGACTGGGACAGGACTCAGACTCCGGTCAGGATCTGACAATGCAGCGGCTGCCAAGGGTGGGGAAGGCAGATGGGAAACGACGGAGCCGGTGAGGAACAGGAGAAACGCAGGACCACAGCAGCCAGCCAGCATCCCCTGCCACCTTTTCCAGCCATCCTGTGAGATCCTCATTCCTTGGTGTCTCAGCCAGCACTTGCAGGAAGGTGGCTGTGCCTGCAGCTCCCTTCCCCTGCATCCCACAGGGACATCTCCCTGTGTCCCCCTTCACACGAGGGACAGCTCAGTCCTGGAGACAACAGTAACCACCCGCGACCTGCTGAGGGGTGGGAGCAGCCCCTGGAGCAGAGACCCTCTGCCCCAGGGATAGGAGGGGATGCAAGTGCAATGGGAGAAAACAGCTGAGGTTCACACAGGAATGAAAGATCTCTGGTTCTTCCTTCTCCCACTAAAACATTCCACCACCTAGGACTGTATTATTTCTTAGAAAAATACAGTAGAATCCTTGTTCTGGGCAACGACAACAACAAAAATCTTTAAAATCAACTGTGAAAAATACAGCATGACCAAAACTGTTTGAATTTGTGCCATGTTCTGTGATGAGTGTGTTTTTTTTTTTTTTGATTGCTGGTTTGGGGGAGGAGGGAAGAGGAAGAACAGCAAAAACATTTCAAATCAACCCTGAAAGCATTTTTTTTCCCCCTCTCCTGAGATTTTTCCACTTCAGTCAGCGCATCAGAGAAATCACTCCCTCCCACAGCCCTGCCACTTCCAGCCCCCCGGCAGCAGCACTGAGGGTTTTCCAAGGAGGAATGGCAGGAGCAGATAGCAGATACCCCTGGGGTAGCGGGGCTGGAGCTGCCCTCTGTGGCCACCTGGACACCATGTTTGGCCCCTGAGCTCCCCTCTGGGACCTGGACAGCGCGGGCAGGGAGCTCCGGCTCTGCTGCTGGATGCATAATCTCCAATTTATACAAAGCTTTGAAAGGCATCCAATAGTCTAATTGGGAGGCCCTTAAATTAAAGTGGGGATGGGATTTGGAATCCACTTTAGAGCCTGCGGTTTGGAGGGAAGCATGGGGATCCATTTCATCTGTGTTGATATCAAGGGAGCCCAATATAAATGTTTTCTGGCGCTTTTATTCCTCCAGCCCTGGGGTTTACATGAAGGTTGGCTTTTTGTTCAGGTTTTTTTTCTTTCTCTGTTGGTTTCTTTTATGGCACTCTGAAGCCTCTCCCAAGTGTAATTTTGGAAGAGGTGTGTTATCGCAGTGTCTGGGGCACCTCCCTTTTCTCTCAGGTCTGGTTGCTGGACCATGGCAC
This sequence comes from Grallaria varia, assembly GCA_013396735.1. Lineage (NCBI taxonomy): Eukaryota > Metazoa > Chordata > Aves > Passeriformes > Formicariidae > Grallaria > Grallaria varia. The sequence continues at coordinate 4,702,255 of VWZG01009477.1, forward strand.
TGTCCTAGGGCTGTCCCCTCACTGGGGACACCTTCCCTTCCCAGCTGGGACATGGGCACAGTTGTGCCCTGGCCAGAGCCTGGGGCCACCTCCGCGTTCCCAAGGCGGCTCCATGTGGAGAAGTGGACTTGCTGCGAGGGAGTGGCGGGCGAGGGGAGCTGTGCCTTGGGGCTGCCCCAGGGATGGCTCTCTCTTCCCAAGCCTCACCTGTGCGTTTCCATAGCTCCGGTGGTAACAGCACGCCACGGCCTCTGGCCTGGGAGACCTCTGGAATGGCTCATTGCCTGCCCTCAGCAGGAAAGCTCTGCTGCCCTGAGCTGCAGCCGCAGAGGCTGATGCTGGGGGCAGGAAGTGGGGGAGTGGACAGGAGGTGATCCTGCTTTGCACATCTGCTTTTAATTGGACTCTCCTGGAATATTGCTGGAATACTGCAGCCATTTTGCATGACTCTAGATCTAGCCTACTGACAAGGACCCTGCGTCCCATCACACTTCACTCCCGGTACAAACCAGCATTTTTCATTCCCTGACCAAGGAAATATGGATAGTTGCATTTACAGGACCCAGAAACCAAAGGGGACACGTATTTCCAACTTGCCCCACTGTCACAAGCGACACAGACCTAAAGGTTAGAGATGCAAGGTAACAACTCACCACCCAACATGCTTTTTCCTTGTAGAGCTGAGAGACAACCCACAGTGCAGCAGGACAGGAGGGCTCCACATGCCCTTCTCCACAAGCCCCTGCCCAGCTGCCAAAGCAGGGCCAGGCTGCAGCAAAGCTGGGCTGATTTACAGCCCCTCAGAGCTGACCTCGGCACACTGAGACTGCTGGAACGTGTCAGCAGCTGCTAAATGTGGCCACTTCTCCTTCTAATCTTCTAGTAAAATATTCAGCAAGCAACCAGAAGGAAAATGATTTGAGGGAGTGGGAGTTTTCCTAACTTTGTGTTTTTACTGCCAGAACAGAGTATTATTCCTCCTTGCCGCTTGAAGTGGTTTATGTTCACAAAAGCCCTGCAACAACAATACCGTGTGTGCGCAGGAAATTCCCTTCACATCCCAGTGACACGAGGAGCAGGAATGGGGAGCGTACAATGCATGTAAAAATATAAACACGAGAAATTACCTCATTTGTGCCAATGCTCTGAATGATTGTGTAAGTTTGTGGCCAGAATGCTCTGCCGCAGTGTACTGTACGCTCTGATCAAAACACAGGATAGTGGCATTAAATAAGACCTGGCCTCCTGTCGTGTGCTTTCCCTCCAACTGCTAAATCTCCTCCCTGGCCGAGCCCCACAGTCACTCCCGTTCTCCCGGAGCTGGGAGTGCAGGTTAACTTTGGCCCTGTCCCCACGGGGAGCAACTGTATGGGTTGGATGCTCTCGTAGAAATTCCCTGGTGGGAATTTCACACATGTATGAAAATAAGGGATAAGCTTGAGGTGAAAGTCCTGGCACGAGATGCAGAAAAACTCGCCCTCAACTCCCAGCTCTCCCTTGGTGACACCTGGCTAATCCTGGGAGCACACAGCTTACCTCCATCCCCAGCTGCAGCTGGGCAAAGTGCTCCTGATCCAGAAAAGCGGGTTGGGACACTCCATCCCCCTTTCCTGTGAGTGACCCCAGAACTGTGCATGCCTCAGAATGACCCACCGGTAAACACACCTTAGCCCTACACCAGCTCCTCCTGGCCAGTGAGCCCCAAATCCACGGCCATCCCAACCACAGCGGAGGTGGCTGAACTGCCACACTGTATTTTGCAAGAAGCTGTGACATTTGGTGTCTGTGCATGGGATCAGCTTCAGAAAGACAATTTCCCACAGAAAGGAAATTACTCAGAGCATTTTGCTTCATTTTAAGAGGGGGAAAATGTGAAGCGCTTCCACAGGATTTGTTTCCTTGTGAAACAAATATCTGGCTCTTTTGACACCTGAATTCCTGCTCCTTTACCCTGCCTTGGGGTCACAATAAACATCAGGGACCCTGAGAGCAGACTTGGGAAATGCCAGGATGTCAGGCCCTAGAGCAGGCCACCGAGCAGGACCATGGGAGGCCTCCGCTCCAATGGGTTTCTGGGCTCCTGCCCAGGGGCAGCAGAGGTGGAAGCTGCCCCTGCAGCTACGTCCCATCAGTCTTTGTGCCTGGGAAAAAGGTGCCCACGAGGTTACCCTGAAACCATCGCCTGGAGGGGCCCTGGTTGTTCAGCTGAGCCACTTGGCTCCGGAGAGCCTCGATTCAAGCCCCAAGTGTTGGCCAGCAACCTCCACATCCCCCAGCTCCTCATCCAGTGCACAGCCCCCGTCTGCCTCCACCACACAGCAAAGCAGGCACAGCTGTCCCGTCCTCCCAGGAAAAGGTGTCTGTCCTTTGGTTTCCTTCCTCCTGCTCCTCTTCCAGTCCCCTCCTTCATTAAATTAACACCTCGTTATAAAGTGCAAGCTGCTTTGTTCCTACAAATGGTGCTGGAGGGTGTTTGCTTTTCTAATGAATATCCTGTGTAGAATGGAAATGTGTCCCTGGCAGTCCTTAACAAGTGCTTCATTAAGCTGTTTGAAAAAGTGTTCCTTTCTGTTCTCCTTTGAACAGGTTAGGCTTTGCTCTTTTAAGCTGTTTTTTGGCTGCCTCCCCATACCTGAGAGGATGGGTGGAGAGGTGGCCATCTGCTCCCAGAGCAAGCAGCTTCTCTAATCCTCAGCAGCAGGAAGGGTTCTGATAGACAGGGCAGCCTCTCCGCCAGGTAAAACAGTCCCTCTGCCCACAGGGACAGCCTGGCACCACGGCAGCGCCCAGCTCAGCACACGGGGAGGGAGAGCAGCACTCACCTGCAAGTGGAGCTCTGGGGGCCGCACTCTCACACTGCTATTACAAAATGAGGGACTTCAACAGCAAACTAGAAATGTAAAAGGTGGAATGTGGTGGGTTTAGGGGTCAGATGACCAAAGGGATGTAATTTCTCCTTGGAATCAGACATTGACTTCAAAAAAAGTCTTGAGGGTAAAACTCTAATCAGCAGACCCTCAAGTTTAAATGTGATTTTGTCTGTGTTAGCAATGACAACTAAAATTGCTTCTAATTCTGTTGAAGAGAGCTCAGTTTAAAAACCTGAAAGCTTTGGAAAAGAAGTGGGTTTGGGGAAGTTGCTTCCCCAATCAGGAAATGGAAGGAGGTACCAGACATGTTTTCTTTCACCCAAAACCTAAGAAAAGCTCACAGAAGGACACAACACAGGGAGCATCCTTACAGGGTAGGTCCCTCTTTAAGAGACCTAAACATCTTTCTGTACAGAGAAGCCAATACAGTGCAGGTCTGACAAAGGCACAGAAAAAAAAGCGTTTCAGTAAAAGTGTGTGTTGTTTCTGTTCCTGGTCCTTTGACCCTTGGTATCTTCATCACACTGCTCAGCACCAGCCACACAGCCTTGAACCCTCTACCCTTCAGAGACTGGCTTTGCCCATCATACAACGCAATGTCTACAAACCTGAGAGACACATGAGACACAGGAGATCTGCAGTGAAATCAGTGTGGATGTACAGTAAGTTCCAGATCTGAACCAAAACATGCAGTCATCAACACAAACTCACCTACAGCACTTCCAGAATGAGGAAACCAGCCAAATTCCTACTAGTCATCCCATTAAGACCAGTTGCCGTATTAAAACTGTATTGGCAGGGGAGTGGATAATTAACCAACCAGTGTCTGTACTGCACTAGTGCATTGTGCAGTGTTATCTGACTGTGGTTTCAGAGATAACACTGCACAATGGGCTGTTCGGAAAGGTGGAAATAAGTACTGGAAAGTTTGCATGAAAAAAATTATGGCACTATTCAGATGCTAAGCTACAAAATTCAACTGCTCCACGTAAATACTCGTTTCACTTGGTAAGTTTTCCTTGCAGAGGATACATAAATTTGATGGAAAGACTGATATTCCAGCAGTGGCTTCACTTTCCCTTTGCTCTATCTATTAGTTTAAAAGAGAGAAAAAGGAATTCATCTGCCTCAGGCCATTGAAAGGAAGTGGCATTTGGAAACCACAATGTTGAAAGCAGAGATAAAATAGCTGAACTACCCCAAAAGATCAGAGACAGAGCAAAGTGGATCATGGCAAGCACTTCCCTTAGTGGAACCTGAATTCAAATTCTGGCCACCAATCTGGGAGAGGGGTTGTTCCAAACAAAGATAAAGAAAAGTTCTCTGAGAGAAATAAATTTCTGGAATAAACACCTAAGTCCAGTCTAACAGTCTGCAAAGCCTGTTCGAAATGTGAGAATCTCTGCTTTACCTATGGCCAGATGGTCCCCGCTGGTACCTCCACAGGCCACCTCAAGCACTCAGAGCAAATTACCATTGCCATTATTTATCAATACATGAACCAGGATTAAATACTTAGAAACCAGGATGGCCTTCATCCTACCCTAAGTGACCGTAGCCACGAGGAATAGCTTTCCCCAAACCACTGGAGACACATCTCCTGTAGCTGAGATTAGAATCTAACATGACACCTCTGAAGATTTTTTTATTGCTCTCCACTTTATAGGAGCTGATGAGCAGTTTTGCTTCTGTCATAAACTGGGATATATGTGCAATCTAACAATGTTTGCATCTCTACCCATTGTACATCTGTCAGGTTAAAAATGGCAAGTTTGACTTCCTGACTATATATATATATCCAAAAGAAGGCAAAAGAATTACACTAAGACTTGCTAAAAAGTGCTATTTCTAGGATTTTTTTTTTCCCCTCTGAATTGCAATGACTGTTTATCGGCTGGGATAAGAAAGGTAAAAAATTCCATCTGGATTCCAAAGGTTGTAACTTACATACACACTGCTCTTACTATGTAGTGTAAGGTTACACAGGGAGCAGGACAGGACAGAGGTGGGACTGCAAACCCATCCACATCAGAATGTGAGCCCAAGCACTATTTTAAATACCTTGAAAAACTGCATTCAAAGGCAAGCAGGAAGCAGAACCTATCGAGCCTGTTCCTGAAGAGGAAGGGAAGGCACGACAGCCTGAAGAACCTCTTGCTCCCTATTTCCCACATGCCTTTCCAAACAAGATCTGGAATAGGTTTTACTGGACCTCTGAACATCCTCCCAGCACATTTACATCAGCACAGAAAAAGGAACACAATAATGGCTCTTTGAGCCCCCTTTCTTAAACTGAATTCTACTGACTTCCTGCACCTGTGTGGAAAAGGCATGGAGAAAAGGGAAGATCCCAGCAGCTCCTACAGAGAATGACAACAGCCTGAGGTGCTCAGGGAACTGGAGAAGCAGGGTATTTTATGGTGAGGGAGATGAAGTGTAAGCTCAGGGCTACACAATAGCTCTCTGTGGCCCTTCCTACATCTTATTTCCCCCAACAACCCCTTTCCCCCAACACACCACCATCTCCTCCCTCTCAGCTTCTCAAAAACATTGATGAGAAACTCCACGTTACAGTCTTTGTAGAAAAACAGAAGGACCAAACCCAGCAGGATTTTCTGCACCCCTGCACAACAACCCCACTATTGCAGGTGAGCTTTCCCCAGGCTTATAATGTGGGATGACCCTGTCCCCTTCGCCCACTGCACTGCAGCTCAAACCCTGTCCAGCACTGCCACCAGCTCAGAGGGTTGGCCTTCAGGGCCTCCCCGAGGGCCCTGGGCTTTGCCTGGACACAGGAACACAGGAATGGAGTGCTGTCACCCCTGGCACAGCAGGTACACCTGCCCCAGGGATGCTGTTCTCAGTCAGAGCTGCAGTGATGCCACAAAGTCCCAAACCTTTCTTTCACCTTCTATTTTCCCTCCCTTCCCCTTACTGTGGATCTTTTTTTTCAGTCAAATCTTTCCAAGGAACTCTTATTTCTGCAAGAACTCTGATATCATTCCTATTTGATGATAAACATTTATAAGCCAAAGCATAATTCCAAATACTTAGCCCTTAGTTAAACACTAGAAAGTAAAGGTCAAACTGTAAACATCAGTATTTTTGTAAAGATTGCCCGAATTCATGTTTTGAATTCTTGTTTTCCTTAAGTAAACCCCAGGCAAGAGATAACAGATGCCTAATTTCAAAGACCCTGAAACTTCTAATTTGGCACGCACTGGCCCGCGCTGCGATGACGTCCACAGAAGCGCTCTCTGAAGGGTTCACACATGAAAAATAAAAGTGGAGAGAGTTGTTTTATTTAAATCAAGCCTATTTTCAGCAATCTTTTATCCAGCCATAAACTGCTGTGCAGCAGAAGATCAACATTTGTTCCTCCAAGTTTGGCTCCTAATAACAAGCCACTAAGGCAGCACATTCTGCCTCAAAGCACCATTAGGAAAGTATTTTTTTGCTGGGGGGTGAATAGGGATGTTTGCCGCTCACAGAACAGATAAAGGTGACTTGATTTTTTTTGCAAAGCGAGCACTCAAAGGTGAGAAAAAGGCAAAATTGTGGTAACTGGGGCAATTTTACCTCTCCTCGTGCAGGTGCATGATGACAGCCTGTAGCCATGTGACCACACTCCTGCTTTCCCGGCTACAGGGACACACCAACCAGGCATGCCAAAGCCTTTTCATTTTCCAGAGCTCTGCAATGGTATTTCCTACACCACAGCTCTCCTGAGCTTCTACTGCAACTGTGACTGCTCAGGCTTTCAGGCCAGTGCCCTGGGTCTTTAGTCTGGTACACGAACATGAGGAACACTTAAATTAGTGACCACCCACGAAGAGTTTGGTTTCAGTAACCTGCCTGGAATCACTCTGGTAGAAGCACTGAAAGTGCTAATTCCCTAGCGGACATCTGAACAGCCTGTAATACTTCTCCCTCTTTCCACAAACCTCCACTTCACTTGCCATCCATCTTTCCACTCCTGCCAGAAATGGGGTAGAGATCCTTGGACAATGGTGTCTTTTACCACACAACCCTGATTCATTCCCCAAGCAGGTCTGTAATTGTAGTGGTCTAATTAAAGACTGTATCATAACACAGAAGATGGGAGCAGAGGTTGGGAAGAGAACTGAAGTTGCAAGATAATTTTGGTATATCCTCAATATGCTTAAATACAGTTTGCACATACACACACACATACCATGTGTGATGTCTTTGACTTCAAAAAAAATAATCAAAATGAAGATACAGAAATCCACTGCAGAGCCGGAAGCAGATTCCAGCAGGGCTGGCACCCTTGGAGCTGCTGGAGACTCCCAGCAGTCAAAGCTGACAAAGTACCTGTGTGAAGCAGAGCACATGACCCTTGCTGTGCAGACAAGAGGGGGCTAAGCACCCGCTTTGGGGATTTCGCAGAAGGACAATATGCAGGAATCACCAAATCCACTTCAGGAATCTGGAAGGAAACACTCTGAACACAAACTTGTCCACCACCCCCCCAAAACACAGAAGTCTCTTGCTCTCTTTTCTACTCTCATCCGTATGTCTCTGTGCATAGACAGTTGCTCTTTGCAAACCTCTCTCCCATCCTGCGAGCACAGAGATCCTCAAGCTGACACACAGGCGTTCCTGAGGTTGCTCCCACCCTGAAAATACAGCTGCAATCACACAGCAATTCCTCTCTCACAGTGCCCCCCCTCCCATCTCCCCGAGGGACAGACCCTTCCCGGGTGGGGGCTGTGGGAGAGCAGCAGCAGCAGCAGCCCTGGCCAGCTTTGCAAAGACCAGCTTTTCCCTTCAAACACCAGCTGAGCACGTGCAAGTGGAGAGGTTTGAAATGTTCATGAAGTGGCTGAGTTTGGCAGGAAAACAAAGTGAAAGTCACTCTCCTGCCAAATCTAAACAGCACGGTGGTGCTAAAGCTGCTCAAATTGGCGGATATCTCACTATTCCAAGGCAGAAAACTGTCTTTTTTCCTTTTCCCAAAAAGCTGGTGGTGCCAGTCCCACACCAGCCACATGCCACACACACACGTGCATAAACACACCCACAGAGCACCACTGCCACTGAAACTCCGACGCTGCCAAGGGAAGAGATGGGTTTGCCCCCATTTACAGCACGTGTCTGGGAAGTTTTAGATTTCAGATCCACCCATCATCATAACATCATAACATTTCCACAAGGGCTGAAATTCCTTCCTGTAAGGTTTATAAAAATTATTTCCACTATATTTGACCACATGCCACCAATAAATATTACTTTTGTGCCAGTCTGGCCATGGGCGTGTGCTTGGTTTTTAAAATATTATTACTTTTGATCTACTGTCAGGCCAGAGGGGTTTTTTCTTACTTCTCCCTCACTGAGTTGAACAGCCCATCACCAGCCTACCTCAAGCTGAGAACTTTCATTCTAGACTCACAAAGTTGCTACATGTTCTTTGCAGACCTACTGCACGTAAGAGGCAAATAACCAACGTGCTAAAAAAAGCTGCAAGAGGATTAATTTGGAATAGACAGCAGACAAGAGTACACGCCTTTGTGTTTAGGCTGTTAGGAACAAATATCCATCTTGTTAAATAGGATGTACATCCCAAAGCAAATTAACTGTCCATATTTGTTCTACAAAAGGAAGTCATCTCAGAGACTGGGTCTACCAGCAAAATCTTGTTTTACTGGTCTCATGTTGGACAGTAAAGTTGGCAGCAGCTGCCAAAGCTGGGACTTCAAAGGAAGAGGATTTGCTGGAGAAGATTCAGCCACATCCCTTCCAGAAGCTCTTCCCTGACCCTACACAGCACCAGCTACAAAAGAGGGAGGAGAAAAAAATATTAATCTTCCTGTCTATTACACTTTTTGGGCCTGAGAGTACAGTTATGTTCCTGAATAATTATAAAATTAGTGACTAATATACAGACTTTCATTAATTTGGACTAATTGTTTTACATAGTTATGTTTAAGCTCTGAGCGAAGACTGTCCACAGATGTCTCTTTTGTCTTTGGGATACAACTAAAGAACAAAGAAATTGAACCAAATATGATTAAAGAATGGCTAAGGAGTGTATAGGAGTGTACAGAAACATTAATAAACAATGGTATTTTTCTCCCTCTTTTCCATCAAAGGAATTTTTTAGGACTAGACAGAAACCAGCTCTTTCACTGAAAGCTTTAAGAAAAACACCTCAGAACATTTGTACCTCAATTGCCATTCAAATATTACAGACAATCTGAAAGTCATGAAGCTTTTACCTTTGGTGACTGCTAAAACAGATCACTAGAGCAGCATAAAATGGAACTGCTTTCAGGAAACAGAACACCTTAGTAAAAAATAGGAGATTCTACATAAAATACAGTATCAGTTGAAATTATTCCAGGGGAAAACTCTTACTCAATTCTGCATTCAGTTTTCCCTGTACCTTCCTCCTTGTTCATAACAAGTATTTCCACTTCAAGCAAAGGAAAACAGACAACAAGAGGCAACATAAACGAGACTGATTTTCCAGAAGATCCAAATCATGGCCAGGCAAAGAAACCACTCCTGGAGCTACATCCATCTAGCAATCCAGACCCTGAGACACTCACTATCGCTGTTCGGGTCTGAAGTGCTGGCCAAGGCTTCCATTTCACTCCATGACTATTGTTCTGAGGCAGCAAAACATGTGTGTAAAACCATCTGGAAATCCATGGATCCCTGCTGGATCCCGTTTGGAGATGGAAGCAACCAAGCCTTGGGACAAACACGTTCAGGAGTTTACAAATCTCACCCCAGAACTCTGGGGGGGATGCTTGGCTGTTGGCTGAGGCACACGCAGCTCCAGGATGGATTTGTACCAAAAGCCATTAATGTTGCACATCCGAGGGGTCCCGCAGGCCTGAGTGTGACCTCCCAGAGCTCAGTTACATGTTAACTATGGGAACAATCCCGAGGTGGTTTGGGTTTCCCCACATTTGGCTGGAATGAACCGAAACCAAGACAAAGGCTGTCCCGGTGTGAGCCAGACCCAGCTGGCCTGAGCACCTCTGCAGCCGCCATCCCCCTCAGCACCACTCGAGCTTGGGAGGTTTGCTTTGGTGACCTGTGGCCTTTCTTTCTTCCCACCCGCCTCATTCCTTCTTTCTTTCTTTGCTATGTATGTTAATTTGGGGAAAATCATAGCCTAGGGCAACACACCTGACTGCTTCCCACCCCAAAATCATTTACCATTTAATGCACGGTTACATTCATTCTTCTGCCTTTATAGTTCCCTAATGAGCTTGAACTGCAATTAACAAAATGATTGTGTTCACTCTAGTACAATGCACCTGCAAATACCAGGATGGGAAGTCATATTTGAAACACAAAAATACACCCAGTACATATTTCAGCAGAAGCCTGATATCCCAGCATGGGCTCGTATTTTAACAGGTGCCAGTGCCAGTCAAATACTTTGCTGCCTTTTTAAAATATTTTAATTGGTCAAAGATGCCCTTGTGTCATCATCTTGTCCACGCTACAATGATTTTGTGAGGAAAAAAAATACAAAATATTTTTCTACTGAAGTAATTTCCTATCCTGTACTGAACAATGATTGTTGGAAGATACCTCTAAGATCTCTCTTGTACACACAGATTTTTTTAACCCATTGCCAGGATTCATTCAAAACTGATATTTATGAGGAAAAAAAATGCCAGCCAGAAATAAATGATCAATTATTACTTACATTATTTCACTGATATTGGACACATTTTCTACAAGTACTTGACACCCTGGCCTGCATACTGAGCACATCTCCTGTCTACACTTTTTTATGATTTTGGGGAGAAGAAGAAAACAAAGAACCAGGCTTGCTAAATGGAGGACAAATTGGAAATACCATGCTATACACAGAACCAAGAACCCACAACATTCACATTGATCCATCTATTGCTCTTGCTCAGTGTTTTTTCTCTGTCACACAAACAGAAGTAGTGAGATTGGAAGGAGCTGGAGCTCTTCTTCAACCTGCTGCTCACACAGAGCCAGTCCAGCATCAGATTAGATCAGGTTGTCCAGGACCTTAACTTGTCAAGTTGAGGAAATATCTAAAAGTAGAAATGTTACAACTTCAGGGTTCAAATGCTGAACCACTGGTTGCTGTGAGGGACTTTTTCCTTATATTCAGTCAGACATCCCTTTATTACAATCCGTGGCAGGTGCCTGCTCTCCCTCTACTGTGCACCTCTGAGAAGAGTCTGGCTTTGTCACCTCTGCACCTCCTTTTGGGTCACAGCAGGGTGCTAAATCAGTCAGGGTTCCCACCTCTCCTCACGTGTCACCATCCCAGTTGCTCACCCACCACAGCTGCTCAGCGCTCTCCCCAGTTTGCCAGTCTTTCCACCCAAGGCTCCCCAGCTGGATGCAGCACCCCACTGGCATTCTAACAGGCACAAGCAGAGGGAATAGTCTGACCATGCCAGGCAAGCCAGCACACAATTGGCTTTCGCTGCTGCAGGAGCCAGGTTGCTGCACACTGGATGCGAGGTCCATCAGGATTCCCAGCTCTTTGATGCACAGCCACCTTTTCCCTCAAGTTCTGACGGTGTGCACAGAGAGCTGACAGCAGACCTTGCTCATGAGAACCAAGACATCGAACACTTGAGCCTTCCCCATGTTTGTCATCACCTGCCATGATCAGCAGAAGGCCCACATCTTCCTTGGGCTCTTGGTGCTGCACACAGAAATAACCCGTTTACACACCAAAAGCCTCATCAGTTCCAACTCCAGCTGAGCTTTGACTTTCCTATCTCTGTTCCTACATGCCCAGGCAATGTTTCTGTATTCTTCTTTGGTTGCTTGTCCCTGCTTCCACCTCCATACTCTTCCCTTTTGCATTTGAAATCAGACAGGAGTTCCCCGTTCAGCCAAGCTGGCCTCCTGCTATACCTGCTCAGCATCCCGAACATCAGGATGGACTGTTCCTGTGCTTTGAGGAGGCTGTCCTTGAAGATCAAGCAACTTTCATGGGTCTCCCTGCCCTCCAGGGCAGACTCCCAGGAGATGCTGTTTACCAGTTCCTTGAACAAACCAAAGTCCATGCACTTGAAGTTTTGGGTGATTATTACATTACTTGCCTGTCCTACTTCCCTCGTGCTTTTAAACAACCACCTCATGGCACTGCAGCCAAATCACCCCAAAACCATTTTATCTTGTCCAGGAGCAGCAGGTCCAGCACAGAATGTCCATCAGTCAGCTCATCCAGCACCAGCATCAAGATGTTGTGCCTCACGTATTCCGTACGCCTCCCAAATTTCTTATGCCCAGCACACTGCCCTTCCAGCAGGGGTGGGGAGTGTCACAGTTATCCTGAAAGTGTTCAGCCTACGGTGAGAAAAATGAACCACTCCTTGCTAACCAGCCTTTTGTGTGAGTGAACAGCAGAATATTCCTGCTGTGACTTTATAAGCCGAGGTCCTGCCATCGGAAGCACACTGGAGGGTCACAGCTGGAATCCATACCACGTAAATGCAACAGTCAACAAGCACCTTGAAAGAGGTGCATTCTGACAAATCCCGTGGTCTCACTTGTGGAGGATGCCTGGAGTACTTCACAGAGGGTGGAAATACAGGCAGTGCAACACAGAACTATTCACCGACGCCCAGTTTGGGGCTGCAGCTGAGCAACACTGGCTTATTTGGGGACCTGAGAAGAAGAGGCATAACATGACCTACCTGAATGATGAAAGCTCCAAAGCCAGACAGTCCAGAGGGCAAGGCCAGGAAATGAGCAAAGGAAGAAATGTTTCTGTACCTTGTGGGCCCAATCCCCAGCACCAGTCAATTCCAGTGACTGCCAGGGACTTCAATCCTTTTAAAAATGACAGGATCTGCAGAACTGCAGATGAATAACATCAGGAACATGACACTGTCTTTTTAATGAACCTGGGCACCAGCTGCACCTTTGCTGGTTTATAAATCAGGAGGCAAGTAGCTTTTTGACCTTTAGCTAAATTCCCACTCAATCTTCCAACCCCCTAGAAAGCAGAGCTAGCAAGAGGCAAACCTGGCTTGCAGTATGACCTGGAGCCTGCAGTTTGCTCAGGCTCTGGAAAAGCCCGGTGATGAAAATGAGTTCCTGCTTTGACTGTGACTCACTCACCCTGTCAGACAGCACTGGTGACTGGCCTGCCCTGGCTCTTCAGCAACAAGGAACTTGGAGCTTCTAACCCTACACTGACTATTAAGACACTCATATCTCCAGGCCATCGACCTCCTTCCTGTGCATCAGGAGTTCTTAACCCCCTTCTGACCCCACCACTGCCACCAGCCTGATAAACTTTCCTGAATTTACCTTCACAATTGCCATGTAGGATGGATTTCCTCCATGTTAATGATAAAGCAATGATGGCACAGTAAAGGCCAGCTTTTTTAAAAAGGAATTTGGTTTGAGTTCATGCAAGTTTCAATAAAGCTTTACTTTGCCTCTGAGCTGGTTGAGCTTACGAGCCTTGATTTTGCTTAGTGCTCCTGGAGCTGTCAGAGTTCAGGCCATGCAAAAGTGCCAAATTTCACACTGTTTTGCACATGAAACCATAAATCCCTCTCCAGAACCCCAGGGGCATAGGGGGGTTGCTGCTCAAAAGGTTCATGAACTTGGATAAAGTCGGGCAGGTATCAGAGTTCATAACAGTGTACTAAATTAAGTTCTCTCCAAAAGTTTTTCATGGGCCAAGAATACAAAATAGCTAACAAGAACATGAAAGTTTTGCTGAATCAGGCCATTCTTAAAAAAAAAGCAAGCAGCATTACCATATTTTTCTATTTATCTCCCCCCCCCCCAGTTAGTTCAATGCATTGTTTTCTCCTTGAAAATCCAGAGACATTTTTCTTTAAGGTCATTTTAACTTTTGACAGGTATCTAGACACGATTTTTTTTCCTGTTTTGTTTGCTTTTGTTTCTAAATTCAACACCTACCAAACAGAGAAAAATTACCACATTCTACAATGTAACACTATCTGAAAATGTTTAGTTGACTAATCATAAAACAGTTGTTATTCTGCAAAAATCTTTAGAGACTATATTTGCTTGTATGCGATATAAAGCAATAATTTTTGACAGTATTTCTTACCTGATCACTTTCAGTAAAAAACTAAATCAAAATAACAGGGAAATCTTTAGAAATAACAGCTACCACCTCAAATCCTTTACAATTCTTTACTTAGTTTTCAGTGAAAACCACAACTAGAGCTTTCACTACCTTATTCCACTGAAGTTTTAGATCAAAATTTGCCATTGAATGTTCAGGATGTTCAGGATACAGAATTTAAACTGAGAAATAGTTGGTCACCTGTCCTGCAAGCACAGACAGCACAGTAGAGAAGCCCTTGGCTCATGGTTGCTTTGAAAACCAGATTCCAAGGGAAAAGCCTATTTTGATGGGCAGATTTGAGAGTTACTGTTGACAAATAACAAGTTACTCCAATGGGAAGGTCAGATTTCCCTGTTTACAGAGCAGTCAGAAGAAGCCAATGCACAGAGGAGTGGAAATGGCTGGTTTGATTCACACCAAAGTCCCGAATGGCACTGACTCAGTGGCAGCTGTTCACAGTAGCAGCCATCTCTTTCCCTCACATTTAAACACGAACCTCATTTCACCATATATTTACCACAGATATCAATAAGTTCTGGACAAGCAGGATGAGATGTTCTGACACTATGCAACACTTCACTGTTTTGCAAGCAGTTTCCAAAGCCCTTTCCTCCCTAGGCGATGGTCATCACAGGCCAGTGAGAAACCCAAGTCCCAAGGCCTTGGAAAGGTTTCTCTGCCCTGATAGACATTCTTTTGGGAAAAGCAGTCCCTTCTGGACAGGTATGTCCAAGATATCCATCACTGGGCCCTGGGAGCAGCATCAACAGTTACTGAGGGCAGATTTTCATCTCCTGCCTACCCAGCACACACAACTGACATGACTAAAGAGTAGTGAAAAAACGTAAAATCTGAAGGAACCTTTAATCTCTTCAGTTAAAAAGAAAAAAAATGCAACCACTTACTAATGGAATGTTAATATTGTGTATTAAACCCACAAAAGTCAGAAAATGAAGGAATTAAAGACTCCCTTGGCTCCTTTAACCCTTCCCTCCGCCTGTGTGCAATCCAGGCTTCTCATTACACAGCCACACAACACCAGGCAAAGGGACATAACCGTAGGTGATGTTAAAGGGAGGCAGGCTTGTTACGAAGCACGGAAATGGAAATGTTAATAACTACTCAATTTATCTTGTAAAAGTTTAATGTTCGCTATTAAAGAATGGCAAGACACCAAAGAAACAGCAAGATGTTGTTATGGAGCTAAATGAAATACTGAAGCAATGAGCTGTTCCTCTCAGTAAATATTTTGGTTGCAGTTTGCTTGCGGTGGTATTTGTCTCCCAGGGACTAAAATGAAGGTAATATATCACAGTGTGTAACCATCCCCAGTTTCTGCCCACATGTCCCAGGCTGTGCACAGAGCACCCATATCTGAATGTAAAACCCACCCCTGCACAACTCAACTTGCTCCCCCTAAGCTTGGAAGCTCAATACCTGCTGCATTCCAAGGAGCTGCACACTTCCCAGTCCTTAGTGCACACTTCCCAATCCTTAGTGCACACTTCCCAATCCTTAGCGCACGCATCCTCCTCTTCATGCACAAGGAAATATCATTATCCTGCTTTTACAAATGAGAATCCTAGGCACATTGAGATTAAAGCTGAGTATTTCAAAGCATCCCAGTTAATTAAAATGACTGGAAAATGGGTGTCCAAATTGTTTAGATACCTTTGAAGTCTCAGAATAATTATATTGCTCAAGGTCACGCAGGGAGTTTATGGCCGACCCACAACTTGAACCCAGATTTCTAGCGTCCCACTCCAGCACCTTAATCACAAAGCCATCTTTGCTTTCCAATTTAATACTGGCCAGACCTGGTCCCCATGCAAAGTGGTTCCCAATGGATGAAACCTGTCATTATGCCATATAATGTGATATCTCTAGCCTACAGGATAAACAGCAGCACATTTAGGCATCTCCAAATTCTTTAAGGTACACATCATTACAAAACACTTAGGAGGCAGGAAGAGCTATTTAAGAATTAGTACACAAGGACAGCAAGAGACTTTTCCAATAGCACGCTCCAGCTCCATGGCTGAGTAGTTTGCTGCCTCTTCAGTTCTCAGTCTGGTGGCCCCATTCCTCTTTTTCCTGGTGCAGTGTTTGACCAGCAGTCTTTTCTGTTAACAACAGCTGTACCCACCAAAGCCCACCTCGTTGCTCTCAGTCTGGCTCTGAACTCCACTGCCTCTCATGACCTGACTCTCTTGACACCACAGCCCCAGTGACGCTGGGGTTTGCCATCAGCCTTGCTAAACTACAGCACAAAACAAACCCTCAGAGTTATTCAGGGCAGCACAGAGACTTCAGCAATAAAGCTGATGGTGGAGGAGACCTCTCCCAAAGAAAAAACTCCGAAAGGACCTGTTAAAGAGACCTCCACACCACAAAGAAGAACGACACCCACTGGCCTTACACCTCTAGGGTTGTTGCATATAAGAGGGCTGTACTTCACCAGCCAGTTTTGATATCCCTTAAAAAACCTGGTCCCAATTTCTTCTGAGCACACATTCCAAGTAAACACTCCTCTTGTTTAGAGCTGCCAGTCAGAACGCTGCATTTTCCAAATGCTGATTCCTATCCTTGGCACGAAGTCTCCAGGCCCTGGTATCAGCAGATGCAGTTACATGAAGCAAAACTCCCCAGATAGGATTCAGTCTCGGGTTCTCCCCAGACACACCAACACCCTCCAGGATGTGGAATGCAATGGAAGACAAAGATCAACATAAAACACACACACACACACCCCTAACATGCTCACTTTTTATCACTGAGGTTGCCAATTTCCCATGGTGAGAACAACCTTTGGAATTAAATGAATTATGCGTCTCATTCCGAGTGCATCAAAGAGTAGACAGCCTTTTTAAAGGAATTAAGATCACCTCAGCTGTGCTTTAGTTATCTAGCCCAAGGTTAAGGACTTGGCCTTGGGCTAACAATTGGCTCAGAAGACCAGGATCATGTAATGAGAGTTCCAGGAAGAGAGAAAAACCAAAGCTTGGTAAAGGCACGCTCTTCAAAGTGTCCCAGTGCTTGACCTTCCTCCCCCTTCCTCTGATAAATGAGGTAAATAAGAGAGGAATGGAGTCTGAAACCCTGCAGGAAGTACAAGAGGAGCTGGAAAGATCTTCCCATATTCTTCCCAGACACTCACAGAGAAAGGCCTGGCAACCAATTTTCCTTACCACTTAGACAGAAAAGTAGGCAGTAACCCACTGAGCAGCTCAGGCTCAAGGGGAGAAAGCTCTTGCAAGGGGCAACACCTGGCCTGTTTTCTTTGATATAAAGCAAAACTTAGGCTGGTTCTATTTGAAAATTCAATATAAACACTAAAAAAGGGCTAAGCCCCTCTAGCAGGCAAGTGCTGCAATGGCTCCCAATGGTATGGCCTGATGGGTTATAGGGAGCTATCTGCAAATACAGATTTTTATTTTTTTATTTATTTTGGTTGGTTAGGTTTGTGTTTTTTTTCCTCAGAACCTGCACACAGGAGTCACAGACCACATTCTCCACTGTTGCAGCTGACAAAAGCCAGAAGGCTCCACCCACGCTCCCAACACAATTTTCCCAGGGCTTGGTCCCTCTCTCCAAGGAGCTGGCAGTGGGCACGCTCCAGTAACCCGGCAGGTGTGCAGGAGCTCTCTCTAAATGACTCTGCCCTCTAGGGTACATTTGGGTTATATTTTCAAAGATGAAAATCTTTTCATCTGCAAACCTGGGAGACTTCTTTACCCAACACGTCAAGAAGTAGTTAACAATTAACTATTCAAAAAAAGAAAAAGACAAAAACAAAATAAAGAAAAAAAATCACCAGACCAGGAAATATGAATCAATTAGTCTTTGATCCTCCCTTCAGTAATAACATCTAGAACATGGGTTGCTGCTAATCCTAAGTAACCAAAAATGTTGGTGGACTTTAAAAATACTAGTGGTTAAGAAAAGGAGAACTTCAATTCCATTTCCTTCTGATCTTTGAGTCTCAAGGTACTGAGGCCTCTCCCCAGAGAATGTGAAGAAATTTTCTTTTTAAGAATCTCAGGCTCCATGGTGTCCTCACGAGATTGCAGCCAGGGAAGGTTTAAAGTAATCCTGCTGTCTGTACACTAAAAGCAGTAAAATGACAATCTATTGGCACAACAGGAATAAAACAGTCACTAATGCTAGTATTCTGCGGAACAAAACTGCTCATCTTGTCACCTAAAGCTATTGGGCCCACCTCTTATTTACAGTGCCAGCGCTGGAAAAATATCTTCCACGTGCTTTAGGGCTCAGTCCAACAGCAACAGCTTGTGATAACAAAAACTGCCTTCATCTTAATATTATTGTGTCAACTGGAAGATTAGAATTCTTCATGAAAACGGACCAAAAAAGCTCTTAAAGTGAGAGTGCTTATAAGTAAAAGGTTTTTTCATTCAAAGGAAGAGAGAAGGAGCAAGCAGAAAAAAGACTGTGTCAGAATTGTCCTTAGAGTAGAATAATTTAAACACAACAGCTAGAGTGATGTTTATAAGAAATAATACAAACCCTGTCCATCTTTCTAATTCCTAAGGAGTCAATAACTTCTTTGGCCCGTGAAGTCCAACATGAAGTTATCAATAAACCATAAGAAAAATGCAAAAGTCGAGTTTATCATGAAATGAATCATTGTTTCTGACTGTAAAGCAGGGGCTTTTAGTGAAGTTGTAGTCAGATAGCCCTCATGCCTTGCCTCCTCCCATCACCACTGGCCTTGCAATTAAGCTTCAATATGCCTGTGTGTATATTATTGACGTGGAAACAGCTATTTCCATCATGCCGCAGACATTCTATACTTTTGAAGTCTGTGGTTGCAGAGTCATTATTCCATACAACACTTTCCCATCACTAGGGTGTGCAGAACGCCATAAAAAGTGGTTTGTGCAAGTTCCAAGCTACTGGAGTTATGTCAATTGTTCCCTTAAATACATTATTTTCTACCCATGGTCACCCTGCCTTCTGAGGATTTGCTTTAATAAAAAGGACTGGATTGTCTGAGAATGAAGCCAGGAGACCTGTGCTGATTTGCAGATCTGGTAGATATTTCCATATTTTAATCTGCATATTGTTTCCAGGATGATGATGATGGTAGTAATAATAGTAGTAGTGGTAATAAAAAAACATAGTAACAATTTGCTTCTGATTGTAGTGAAACACTGCTGGAGTTGAAGGCTCTGTTTTAATGACACACACTGAATGAAACAGAGTCCTGCAGTGCAAGTACATGTCAGCTCTCCACTGCCTTGGCATTGTAAACCAAGCTACAGCACAATATTCATCATTTTCTTGGTGATCTCCCAGAAAAACCTTCTTAATTTAATCTCTAATGGGATTATCAGCCTCATTAAATTGTAAATCTTCCACAGTCCGGCTGTTGTGGGAACCTGAACTTTCATAATGTTATCAATTCACTGCTCTGATCTACCTGAAGTCCCCTTAGAAGCTTCTAACACTTTCAGCTTCCAAAGCCTGCAGGGCCCTTCCCCACTTCCCTCACCTCCCACTTTTCCCCACCATAATCCCTGCCTTTTTTCACACTAAAACCACACCGATGTGCTTCTTTCCACTGCAGACCTCACCCGGTGGGGCTCTGCTCTCATTTCTGGGTGGGCAGCCAAGCACATTTTGCAGAAGCCCCAGCCATGAAGAGCAAACCCAACTCTCATGAGATGAGAACCAGGCTGGTCCGCTGCAAATTCCCTCCCCCTGGAGAAGTCCAGGAGCTCTCAACCTCTGCTCATCCATGGAGGGTAGCACAAGCCCAGGCAGGTATTGCAGCCGAGTGCCTTCACAGCACTATGGAAATACAGATGCAAAAGAGCTCCGGCCCTCAGACTTCTGGCAGGTTACACACACAGTCCCTGCTGTTGGGGGGTGTCTCCTGCTGCACCCAGTGGGCATAAGCCCCCAGACCCTTCTCAAACTAAGGTTCTTGCTGAAGCCTGGGACAAACTGACTTTAAAGGACACAGAACCAGGACAAAACCAGTGTACCTGCTTCTCTACGTGACCACTGCACAAGGCTCACGGACAGAACGTTGCTAAGTCCTGGAGGGCACTGACAGGTGACTAGACTCCAAAAAGAGAGGAAACTCCACCTTAGGAAACCATTACTGCTTGTTGCAGGCAAGGCTGTCAGGAATACAGGTAAGGAAGGATTAGTACTGGAGAGACAGGAAAGAATCTTAAAATACTTTTTGAATCTTTTTTGTGCCCGAGCAAGGCAAAAGTATTTGACACACACAGTTACTTTCTCACACACGTGCAAAATCTCTTAGGAGAAATAAACCAAAAAATTTGGAGTACAGCAGAGTAAGGTTATATTCTGAAGGACCTGGGACTTTCCTCGCATACAGTAGCCTAACAAAATAAAACACTGTTGCTTTGTATCCAACACCCTCCTTACAGCAGCAACAGTCCAAGTGTCCTTCTGAACCCAGCTTCTTGTTTCTTTCCTGTGTAACTAAAACAAAGTTGTTTGTACCTGTATCGATCTTTAAAAATATATTTTATTGCCTTTGGCTTTTCATCATTATTTTGAGCAGCTTAAGTCAACTGGGAACACGATTTGTGGTTCTCTTGCTCTTGTGTTGTAAGATCACTACGTTTCAAGATCTCACAGCAGCAGCCTACCCTTGCAAAAGGGGTTGCCTTAACAGAAAAGAGAACCTAAACATTCCATATCCATAATTAGATAAATAATACTTCAGGCAAGATATGGCACCTTTAAAAGTGCTTTTTCAGCCTTGGATTTTTCTCTGCTTGTTACTACAGAAACCAACTAGCAACAAAAATCTAACACAGACTCCACCCAAAACAGAGAAAAACAATATAGACAGAGTAGGCTTTTCCTCCCTCTTTTTCCCCCACTTCCCCCTCCTTTTTCTTTTTTCTTTGAAAGGGTGGGTGAGTGCTAAGGAAAAGTATCTTACTCTGCAAAGGAGAGGAGCATTTTGCATGCAGTTGAAACAGTAAAGCTCTGATTACAGATGGCAGCAATGAAAGCAGGAATGAGTAATGAGCAATGAGAAATGCGTAATGCAGGATGAGGATATAATTTCCACACATCGGCTAAAGAAAGGTTTACACTCTTAAGCAATAAAAACAAACCATTAAGCCAGACCTGCACTGTCAGGAAGTATAAAACAGTTCTTGAAACTCTGCAGTTACTATACAAAAGCTTTTCATAAACTTTTGTTTCCTGATCTTCGTAAAACATTAACATCAAGCTGCCACATGGCAATTAGCTGCCTACTGAAATCAATTAAAAAAACCCAACCCCAAAAAATCAACTGTTTGGGAACAGCTATACAATAAAATAGTTCGATAATTATTCCCTTCTAATAGTGTAGCAAAGCGTGTCTAATACAAATGCAGTGCAGAAGAGCTCCTTCTCCACAGCTGAGAGTCCAGTAACTCATTTTCCCCTCCAAGCCTCACCAATAGCAATGTGGACCTCAGCTGCCGGGCAGGGGGAGCAGGTGATGGGCTGTGGCCACCCAGAGGTGCCCGAGTGTGGCGAGCCCAGTGCTCGGTGGGGATGGCCAGTGCTCTCGGGAGAGCTTACCTCAGCTGGAGATCCTCCCGCGGCATTTTTACGTGGTGCTGACCACAGAAGTCCAACTGAATTCTGCGCAAAAATTATCAAGCCACGCGACAAAGCTGCTACTGAGTCTCAAAAGGACAAGGAGAGATGCTGATCACATTTGTGTTTAGAGAGATGCTTATCTGAAATGCACAAAGGGTGACAATATCTATCACAATCTCTGCCTATATAGACTATATAAGTGCCTAGAAGCAAACTGTTTAGGTGCTATAGGGTAACAAAGGCAGTTTTGCCTTCAAAGTCTTTTGCTTTTTCTCCTCTTAAGAGGAAAAAGAAAGCTCATTTCTCCTTGTAGATTACTATAACACTAGTACATGCTAAATAATTATGGTATGTATTGGAGCGCTGTGGTAACAGCACACCTTTAGTATTTAGCATTATTCAGCTGTCATTACCAGACTTTTAAAAGACGTCAGAAAGCCAAACCTTTGAGAAGGGCTGTCTGATCATCAAACCTATCTAAAAGGATTCAGGAACCCAACTCATCTCTAGGAGAATTTTCTGCTACTCATCTATGAAAGTTTGTTTTGTTTCTTTTACTTTAAATCCTAAACAAAGTATTTAGTATAGCACTCTCGTGTCTCCAATCTAGAGAGCATGACTAAAGGTTAAAGAATTAAAGATATATTATGAAACAAATTCTGCAGAAATTTATTGACGTGCTGGCTTAAAACAATGCATATTTCCTCCTCAAAATCAGCGTGGAACTGATGATTCTGTGACTAACACTATGCAGTTATAGAAATGCTTATGAGAGTGGGTCTTAATAGGTTTACAGTTATACATTGGCCTCACAGTATATTTTGCTATGGATGAGATTCTCTGTCAAGAAACAGGAGGTTTGCCTGTGCAAGGAATGCAGCACCACGCCATGACCAGCTACTGCTCATGCATAGACAAGTGCCACGGCCAGCTTTTTGGAAACAAGATAAGCACCAACGTGTTCTCATGCCTTGCAGGAGAAGTCAAGCAGTTGCCACTCCGTAAAAAGCCTCCCTCAGCATCATTACACATGAAGGAGCTGTGAAACTTAAGCCTTGGAACACCAGAGCTGAGGATCTGCTTGGAAGTGCTGTGGGTTCTTTATTGATTTCAGCAGCTTTGGGATCGTCCCTTTCCTGCTCCTCATCACATTTTCAGCACTTTACACCCAGCCTATGCAGGCTTGGGTTTTACAGAGCACTAACACAGCTGTGACTTGACTGGCACAGCCACACATCACAATGAACAAATTCCTGCCAAAACTCCACTGCAGCACATCCTGGGACCGACATCCTTGCCAAAGCAACAGCCATAAACTCATCCATCACCAGTCTGGCAACAAACAAAAGGCAAACTAAGCTTCTCCATAAATGCTGCTTCCCCACTAAAAACATTAGACACCAGAACAGCACCAGAAAAAGCACCTGGAGGTTGTCCACTTAGTCAACTCGTGGGCTACCGTGTAGTATCAGCACACCAACACCAGCACGACCAACATCAGCTACCTCTCAAAAATAAGCAGAGTCAAACTGCAGAGTGGTGGACTGTTCTCCAATAGCTATTAGAAATACTGCTAGTACAAACAAATACATAAGTTTTTATCTCGCCACAGAACCTTACAGCCCAAGGTACCTTTAAGCTCACAAGGAAAAGAAAAAAAGAAGGCAGCCAAGAGGAAATTAGATTTTCTCTACTATCCTCTGCATCCACTGCTTTTTGTGATTATTAGCAGTAGAGAGCTGTTCTACAAGAAGACCTGCTGATCAAGTTAGCCTTTCTGATCAACTCATCTATTTAGCACATTCACTGCAACCAAGCGATTCAGGTAAAAAAAAAAGGAGTTTGGAGAGAGCTATGAGAAAGAAAAGGTTTTTGTTAATAAAATGTTAGGCAAGGAGGAGGCCCAAATCAGAGATTCCCAGAGCTGACTTAGAGAGATCTCTAAAGAGCCCATTGTACACGTGGCTTTAGGAAGTGCTGCCTCAGTTCACCAAACCCAGAAGTGGATCCACAACAGAGCACAAGGGCATCACCAAGATGCACATTTAAGCTACTTTCCCACTCGGCTGTTGCAGCTCAACCTGCACACAACCATCACCCCGGTGACCTGACTGCCAGTCAGGCTGGGAACACAACAGGCACCATCAGTATCAGCTTGGATGCTGCATTTTCCAACTGCAAATAGCACCTCTGCCCCTCACATAAAGGATTTAAAAACCAACAACACCCAAGCACAAGTTGTTCTTCTGATGGCTGCATAACTGTTTTCTTACAGACTGGACTTTACAGAAAGAAATATCAGAGTTCTATGATTTATTATCTGAAACAGATTTAGACATTTTGGAAGGAAAAAAACACATTTCAGACAAAAAACCCTGGAGATGAAGAGACGCTAATCTGCCAAACAGCAAAACCATCAGCTGAGGTTAGAGAGGAGGCTGCATATGACAATAACTCGCTGTATGCAGGGCCAAAATTACAGATTAATTTCACTATAACACTCCACAGAAGTGAGCTCTCCTCTGAGGTGAGGAAGTATGCAATGCTTTTCCAACTGTTAAAGACAAGGGCTGGTACAAACAAGGTAAGTATTCCTCTTTAGCATAGATAATCACAAAAAAAAAGGATGACATTTTAGTTTTTATTATTTTATATTTGGCCAGGACTTTTAAAGGAAGGACTTTTAAAGGAAACATCAAACATTCACTTTTCCGTAGGTCTAGAAGGATTCAGTCTTCCCCCACCCCCACCTCCCATAGGATTTCTATTGGCCCTTATATTCACACCGCAAATTAGTTGGGAATAGCAGTATTTATACTAGATCAGCAACGTCTGGTTCTTATCCAAATGTTCCACCTAAAGAGGATGCCAGTTCTCATGGACTGGACAGCCCACCCTGCAGCATTCCTGAGAATTGTACAATATAATCTTGAAAGTCAGCAGAGTGGATTATCCACTTTTTTCTGGACTTGAACTTGTGACCTTAACAGTAGCACAGCAGAAAGCAAATGTGCTATGCACTTTGCCATAGTAACCTTCCATGTATTCTTTTCAACTTAAATACACACAATTGAAACAGCTACAATTTTGGAAAATTATGTACAAACCCTATATTTTTTTCTTTTTTGATTACATATAAATACAAATTAGCTATTCTTCTAAAAAGTGGTTATAATAGTAAATAAATACAAAATAAGAATCTGACCATTATACTTCATGTGCTGGGGTTAAACCCATATAAAATGTACAACTAAAATACATTTAAAATCTTTAAAGGAATATTTCTCTGATTAAAATATTTGTTTTCCCAACTTTTTCGTAGACATAAATATATTTTCAAAATAGTTGTGTTTTTTTTTCTTTCCATTTCATTACATAAATAAAGTCTTCATTGGGAAATATTAAAGTGTCAACTATTTCTTTTTTTTTTTTTTTTT
>VWZG01009477.1:4730826-4815474 GCA_013396735.1 Grallaria varia
GGGCCGGGCCTCCCGCCGCCGCCACCGCTCCGCCGGGAAGGGAAGGGACGGCTGCCCCGCAAAGCCACCTCCCCGTTGCGCTCCTGTCCCGACCCCTGGGCTTCCCCCCGACGCCCCGCCGAGCCGAGCCGCGGGGGCTCGGGGCCGGTTCCGCTCCTCCCGCCGCGGGGCAGCGACTTCCCACAACGGAGGGAAAAGGAAAGTTATTTTCCCTCCGTGGAGCGAAAAAAAGGGGAAGGAGGAAAGTAAAAATCCTGCTACGTCCTTAGCCAAACCCACAGGCTGACATTCTCCCCCGTGAAAATCTGGGCTGGATTATTATAATAACAATAATAATAGTTATGATTAGTGTCCCGTCCCCCCTCTCTCTTCCACAGCGCTAGCACCTCCGCCGTGGCCCACGGAGTCATCCTGCGGAGAAGGCTCTCAGCGGATCTGCGACCGCCGGGGCTATACCTGTGTGCAGCAGCAGGGGTTGTGTCTGCAGGAGGGTGTTCTGCTCTCGGGGTGTTTTTCCCGCATCACTTGGTGTTACTCCAAACTTCGCTGCTGCTCCTCTACAGCTGCCGAGCAGAAAATAGAAGTTCCCTGAAGTACAGTCCGCCTCGGAAACATACTTTTAGCAGCTGGCAGAGGAGGCAGAAGGCAACTCCCAGCCAGGGAAAAGGCTTCTCCCTTTTAAAAGCAGCGATCGAAAAGTTGTTGCTTCTTCTTTTTCCTTCTCCTCCTCCGCGCGTGTGTGCGTGTGCCTGCCCGTGAATGGGTCCCTACGTGTCTACGGAGTTAAAAGGCTCCTTTTCAGAAATGTCCTTTGCATCACGCTCATCAGACAGACGGTCATTTACCGAGACTCCCGCAGCAACATCAGGATGAAGTTTGACTTGTCTCCACTCCCTTAAAAAAGAAAGGAAAAAGGAGGGAGTAGGGTAAATAAAAGTGGAGAGAAAAAAAAAAAAAGGGGTGGGGAGCCGCCTGCCGCCGTCCCGCGTGGAGCGGCCGCGTTAGGGCAGCGCGCCGGGCTCCCCGCCGGCCCCGCACCGCACCATGGCCGGGGGTGGCCGCCCGCCGCCGCCGCCGGGGCTTTTTGTTGCGCGGCGATGTCACGACCCCGGAGGCTCGGGGGCCCGCGCCAATCACAGCCGCCCTGTGGGAGCGGGCTGCGGCCCCGCACGGCTTTTAAAGGAGACGCCGCCTCCCTCCCTCGCTCCTTCCCTCCCTCCTCCTTCGCCCGCTCCCTCCCTCGCCGCGGCTGCCGCCCGCGCCAGGGTCGCAGCGCCGCTGGGGCGAGGGATGGGGCGGGCGGCTGTCCCGTTAAGCTGCGGTACCGGCGGCCGACCCGATGGGGGAAGACCCCCAAGCCTGGCCGGTGCCGCTCCCGCTGCGGGCGGCCGTGCCGAGCGGAACCGGGCCGGGCCGAACAATGACCCATTATAGAGCCCCGAGCGCTCCGCCGCCGCAAATCGGATTAGCTCCGTGCCCCGGACTGCCGGGGTGGTAAGGTGTGAAGGTCACGTAAGGTACCGGGAGGATCCCGGGGCTTTAAAACCACTTTAAATACATGCATCTCCTTATTTATTTTTTCCCCTCCACTAGTGTGCGGACCCCGCTGCCCGAGCCGGGGCCGAAGGCTGAAAATTCGGGGGGTTTCCTCGCCCTCCTCCCCGCAAGTGAAGCGCCCGGGCTCGGGAGGAGCCTCCTCCCGGGCCGCTGCTGCGGTGCATCCGATGCGGGCTCAGCCCCGTGCGGGCGGCGGAGGGTTTGGGTCGAGTCGGGTGTTTGTTTTTTTTTTAAGATGTGGCTGCCCTCCAGTGGTGGAACGGCGGCGGATCGCCGCACCCGGGACGGCAAGCCCGGCACAAACCACGCCGCCGCTCCGCACCTGCCCCGGGGCCGAGCCGCGCTCCCTGCGGGGCCGGCGCCCACCCGCGACCACGCCCGTACTCCCCGGGTTGCGGGCCCGGCATCGCCCACGGGCACGGAGGAGGACAGCGGTGGCAGGGGTGAAGAAGGCAGATCAGAGGGATCCGGCTTCTAATCAGAACTGCATCCCTGCCGCCCTTTCCTGACATTGGCAAATATTCTGACCCAATGAGTACCTCGGTAGGGATGCGTCCCTTGTCCGTCTGCTCGGGTTCTGCAGTAGGGCCTGGCCTTTGCATAGGTATGTGATAACTAGCAATTTAGGGTCCTTATCAAAGCCAAAGCGAAACCATCGACACACGGTCATTAGCCAGGGTCCTGGGGCCTTCCTGTCAAAGCGAGTGCCCTGAGCTGCACCTCCTCTTCCCAATACCTCTCAGGGGCTTCATTTGCAAAAGACACAGCCAGCCTATGACACCTTGAATTCCTGCAGAGCAGGACTTAGAGCAGTAACCACCGAGACAGCTCCATTACCAGCTCCCCCTTTGGGAGCAGCCTTTCCCCTCCATTTTCAGCATAAGAAAACTACTGATCTGAGGCAGGAATTCAGCACATTTGGACTTGAATAATTCCTCCTATAGACCTTCTTGCCTTGGCTTTCCTATTGCATTAGAGTGACTTTAGCTATTCCAGTGAAACAGCACTGCAGGATGAGAAGCTCACACAGGGTGCTACACACCAGTGTAACCAATCACCCCAGAACAACACCAGTGCAACCAGAGAGCTGGTAAAGCTCCTTCACACCGACAGCTCCCAACACTTGCCAACTCAATTTTCACTCCCTGTCACACATACAGTGGGAGAGGGGACACAGAGCGAGGTGAAATCCTTCAGAAGTTTAGTTATTTTTCTGTTGCATTCCAGGGCAGATAACGTTTAATTTTATGACTTCCTGCAAGTCTTTAGCATGAACTGAAAGTTCATGCAGTGTGACTTCAGGGTATGCCAATTATGTAAATCAGCACTAAAATAACAATGGCAACGTAGTTTACACATCACTGACATTAAATGAGCACTTCAACTTCTAATTGCCTTTCCAGTTCAATCTTAGTGGGTCATGCCAGGAAAAAGTCATTTCTTGCCTCAACGCTTACTCCCCGTACCTGGAGCATAGGCTGCACCGAATGCCCAGCTCCACGTTATCTCCAGAAGCTTTCTACATTAGGATGACGAGCCTTAGAAGGGAGAAATGTGTTTGTGGTTGTTCTGGATGCCTGCATATGCTCTGATCTGATATCAATGGGGTCTTGTAGGTTTGCCCCTCTCTGATTTCAAATAAAATAGGCTCTCAGTCTTCTCTTGGCCATAAAACACATTTCCCTTCTACTTTGTCATCTCTCAGTCTACCTAGATCAGGAGCTGCTAGGACAGCAACTCTGTCTTATCATCTGTTTCCTGGAGGTCCCACAGGACAACACCAAAGCACTTATAACGTGTTCCCTGAACGCACTGGCACCCACCTCAGAACCTCAGTAGTGCCCCACCACATAAAGATGTCTCACCAAGGCAGATCCGTCTCCCTTGCAGCCAGTACCTTGGTGAATATGGGGAACAAGGTCCTCAAAGTACCATCCATGGAGGTTTGGTTATGGTTTGTGCCTCGTCACAGACTAATTACTGCCTTTTAATACTGTGTCAGGCCTGCTCTGATGTGTCGCACCAGCACACCTGAGGTCACCAGCTGAGAAACATCATTATCATGGCAGCGCATTACAGACAGGTGTGTTTAGGTGTAATGAAGGCAGCACTTGGTCTGAGGAGTCAAACACATGTGGATGTGCCCACCCAGACTTCCAGCACCTCAGATGAGCCCTTGTCCCCTTTGCACCCCTAGAGCTGTGCAGCAGCACCTGAGTGAAACTTCACTTCCCTGTTCCTGAACTTTGTATAGTTAACTGCACTGGTTAATTTCTTTCTTCTTTCCTGTATGCACTCTATTTTTATTTGTTTTCTCTATATATTTTTAGTGGGTTTTCTTAGAGATGCTTAGCCGGTAAATACTCAATTAGCAGCACCTGCTGCTAATGTTTCAGATCCAGGTGTTCCTTTTCAGGACCCAAACACAGCTGATTGGTATCAACTTCAGGTGGTGTTGAGGTTTCTTAGTTAAATAAGAGAAAAGTATCTAAATAAGGACAGGTTTTACAACACTGTGAGGGAAAGAGAAAAATCTTTCTTCCCCCAGCATTCTTCCTTACAAATCCTATACCAAATCATGTGTATCCACTGCCATCACGTAGTGCCTTTTTTCCCAAGCTGGTTAAATTGCAACCGTCACTGCTGATGGGCAGACTGTGACTGAAGACCTAGGTGAGAAAGGTTCACTAAGGTCTGTGACCACAGCTTGCAATCCTTAACAAAACAACCTAGTTTCTGGTCTAGTTAGAGACAGGTCTGCAGAAACACATCACTCTCTGCACACTGATACTCCACAGTTTTACTCCTCACTTCAGAAGCCCCGTAGACCAACGCTGAGGATTCCTGAAAATTCCCACTTCAGACCACTGTCCCATGGATATAAGTATGTGAGATGTGAAGTATTAATAGTAGTGGGCTTTTTTTTTGTAGATTTTACACACTTTAGTGAATAAACCTCTTGATAAAACTCTGTGCTGAAGTATGAAATGTATCCATGGTACAGCATCAGGGGTGACTGCTGAGAATGAATTAAGAAGTGTTAGTGATGTTGAGGTTTTGCCTTCATAATGGGTGGAGATTATCTGAAAGCTTTTCTGTTCCTGAGCTGTGCTTCCTGTTGGCATCTGTGTGAATATGATGTGTGGCCATTCTTTAAAACATTACTTAATACTGTTTTCCGAAGACGCATTTATCTTTTGGTGGTTTGTCCCTTAACATCTACCAACAGCCTGTGCTTCACAGCCTGTCTCCTGTTCCATAAAGGATGGATTCTCACCTGAGAAGATAATTTACAAGATGGTGATTTGTTTTTGAAGAGGGGAAAGGCAGCTTATTCAGAAATGTCTATTTCTGTCTTATTCACCTTTGCTGAAATCTGGCAGCTCTTCAAAGCTGTTGCTCTGTTTCACAGTGAGTCTCAATTTCATTCATCAAATCTCAGCTCTTTCCATCACAGTGGCAGGAAAATTGGAACTTATCAGGAAATACAATGCAGGCCCAGGATTTTCTACATTTCCAGCACGTCTCCACTGCTAGTGAATGATAACAGTTGCTCCCAAGTTTGTTACATCTGCAAATAAAGGCTGCAACAACCAGTTCACGTGGCTGTGCAGCTTTGAAATTGCAAGACCAATTCCTACAATTCATAATAAAATTTCTGAGGAAAGAGGGAAAAGGGAGGCTAATAGGACAACCTTTCCCTGCCCCTCCCTCCCCCGCCACTGTTTCCTCCTTGACACTACAAAGTTCCAAATTTCAAAATTCAGTATTTGATATGTGGCTTTTATCATGAAGAGGCAAAAATGCCATAACACCTTGGTACAGCCTAGAGAACATCCAAGCCATCAGTGGACAGATTCCGAGGCACTGCCACCACTGATGGACATTTAATTCCATGCAGTAGGAACGGTCACAGGGTGTCAGGCTAAGGAGATGCAGTAGGCAGTGAACTAAGATTCAGAAGACCTCAGTTCTTTTCCCAGTGATAGAAGTGCCCTTTTACTTTCCCTAGTGCCTTGGTTTTCCCACCATGGAAGTGGGGATGATCTCACAGTACATCCACCTGTAAGTCCCTGCAATACCTTCAAGTAAAGGCACTAAGACTTAGGCACTCCTATTTTTTGGGGCTAAATACTAGGTTAATGCCAATAACAATAATCTCAAAAACCTGGAATCCCAGGGCTCAATCTTGCCTTAAAGACAGAGTCAAAATTCCTACTTGTTTTGGTGGTACAGGCTCACATATTTAAGCAGTGAAGAGACAGGGAAGCCAACTATTCTGGTCAGAAGATTCAGAGTAAAGCAGGATTTTTTAATTATATAAGTCTTGTTAGGGAGTTCCCCCACAGAAAAAAAAATGGAAATGGCTGCGTCACAGATGGTCCACTTCAGGAGCTTATAATTTCATCACTGCAGAGATGACGTCAAGCAAAATGGAGGATAAAATAAAGTTACGCATATTGCCTTAAGAAGTGCATATTTTAGCACTGAAACTGGATAATGTTTTGCAATTAAAATAAAATAAAAGCAAGCGTGACGTTCTGTTTAAGCAGATTGTTTGTATGAAGGCTTTATTGTAGCTGCAGATTTAGGGCATATGAAAAGGTTTTCTGTGCTCAGTTGCAGCATGAAAAACATTGCATCATCGGGCATTCATGCTCTCTAACACTTCTTTGCCTTTGATAATGAATGCTTGCAGTTTTAGTCTCTGGTGTAAAGTCATGTTTTCTCAGGTCATTATCATTCCAATTTTTAAATATCCTCTTAAAACTAGGCAGAACTGCAGAGAGCAATAGTGAAGCTTTGTGCCTGCCCTGTGGCACGTGCTGGGCCCAGGCAATCAGTGCTGCACCTGCTTCGCACAGGCAATAAAGCCATTTGCAAGTTGCTCTCAATGACATCCCTTGTTCCCAGTTCCCAGAGAAGCTCCCATGGGCACAGGTTTCCAGTCAGACACCACCATGTAGCTTTTATTTGGTAGCTTGTTTGCTTGTGTGCTGCAAACTTTGCTGACTGGGAGGGGTGTTAGGAGAGCAGCATCCTTTGGCCATTCCCAGGCTCTTCTCTACTCCAGTGGCATTCCAGAAAGCACATTCCAAATTGCAGAAACTAATTATTGAGCTGCTTCAAGATGCTGTTTATCCTTAGAGCATCCATAGCCTCAAAGTCATAGCATTGTAGTCAGTCATCTCCCTGTATTTGGCCTCCACATTCCTCTCCAAGAGGAGGAAGAACATCTATCTCCATTTTACAGAAGGGAAAAAGGGGCAGAGAGCAGAGAAAGGCAGTTTTTCTGACAGGCATACAGGGGTGCAAAGATCTACAGAGGTCACAATGAGATTTTCACTGATGTATAAGCAGGTTAGACACAGTTTTTGGGTTAAAATCCCAAAACTTCAATGAGACATGAAGTACTCGGCTCATGGAGCCGTTCATGAAAAGCCCAATACCAAATCTCTTACCCAACAGTTTCCTGACGAATTCATGCAGTGCCTTGTCCACAGTTCTTACCACAACCCATAAATCCTACAGCAGTATGATAATCTCATTCAACAACAGGGAAAAGCTCTGATACTACAAGAGTCTATCTCCACACGAGAGAGGATTTTTTACAGCTTTGGTCAGGACAATAAAGCTGCTGGTCAGAGCATCAAGAGAGATTTGTTCCCAAACCAATCAGATGCCATACAGAGCACACAGGGAATTCCCTCACCTACTGTGCCATCACCTCCTCCCTGTGCTTTCCTTCAGGCCCCGTGCAGGACAGGTGTTGGACAGCCAGTGTGCTCAGCACTTTGGGAAAGCCTGGGCCAGCCTTTACGTTCCTTAATGCCTTTAAGTCCCTTCTCTCACCACACCTTGGCTTCCTGCCTTTTTCTGATATTTGCAGTGCCCTCTCTGTCCTCAGTTTCTGTGCTTGTAAAAGTAAGCAAGTCCATCAGCCTGTTCAGGATTAGTCTGGAAAGGCAGTACCATAAAACATTCATGATGTGCAGCGTTGTTCAATCACTAATTCCATTATTCCCATCAATTCTGCATTCTCTACCCGGATTTACACAGCCTTGGTGTTGTGTTACTGTAGGAGATTTGCCCTTCCTTTCATTTTCTGTTTTCTATACAGCATTCATGTGTAGATGCTCAGTAAACATTCCCATCCGCTTAAGGTGGGTATACTAAACATTGCATACATTCCTTTAGTCAGCCATGGAATAAACTCCTTTCAAATAAATCAAAATACTAAGCAAACAAGCTGGGGAACCATGGAATAACCTTCATTTATTTTGTACCTCTGTCTCCCTTGCTCTCTGCTCCCCTGTGTGCATCCCAAGCCTCCTGGATACAGGATATTGGAAAAAGAACTGCCCCAAAATTTCTCCTGCCCCCCTTTGCCAGAAAAGGCAGCCAGTACACGGATCAGGAAAGAGGCAAGATCACCCCAAGCCCCAAATTAATACCTCAGATAATTTTAAACTGACTGAATGGATTCTGTAAGATCTGGTTCGGATGCTCACACAGCCTAGGAAGAACCCTGAGGATCTAAAACTCAAGTTTATGAATAAATCCTTGAAAAATCAGGGCCACTCTCTCAATACCAGTGGAAAATTGAAATTACAAGTTGTGCAATCAAATGTGACATTCATTTCTGCAGCTGGTGGGAAAATAGTTTCCTTACAAAATAAATTTAATAAAAAGTAGACTGTTTTGTATCTCTTTTTTTCCCTAAGCAACTTCTAAAACGTCAGACATTAATTTTAAGGAACCTTGATAGATTAAAAAGATATACCACTGAAATAATACATACTTTTTTTTCCTTTCTTCATTTCCTTCATTTACAATATTGGCATGTAAAACAGTCTGAATTTTCCAGGGATGAAACCGTGAAAAAGCTTTTCTACAAGCTCTCCAAAGGAATACCTACATATATGATAAAATACAGGTTTATTTCCCTTGAGCTGAAGTGATTTCACTGCTAGCCCAACTGAATGCCATTTGCTAAGTGCCTTTCCCAAAACCCCATGTGGAAAGGAGGCTCCCGAGCTGCCACATGGCAACTATTTAAATTAAACTTTCAGAATTCCAAAAATAAGCAGAACAGGGGGTAAGCAGAGGACAAATGGCATCATGTTCAGAAAAAACAGTATTTTTCAACATCCCACAAGATGAGAATACCTGCTCCTGGCAATCCCTTCATTAGCCCTGCTGCTGAAGCTAGCAAACAGTACTGCTACTCTGACAGAAATGATGTAATAAAGGCAGGAAAGGGTAAAAACTCACTCAAGTGGGGAGGCTTTAAAGCTTTACTCCTATTGTAGTATTTCACATCCTAAAAGTCGAAGAAACCTCAGCATTGAATCCCATGTTAAGAGGGAAATGGAAACCATGACTTAACCATGGGAAGTGTTCAAGGCCAGTTGGATAGGGCTTGGAGGAACCTGGTCTAGTGGAAGGGTCCCTTCCAACCCAAAGCACTCTGTCATTCTTTGCAGTTAATCTCTGTCTCACCCTTGCTAAGCCAGTGGTGCCAATTGGAAGTTGGCACCTGCCCCTTGGAAGGCTTCAGGCAGCATGCTGGGCTTACAAAGCCAACATGAGGCTTTCAGGCCACAAACACGGATTCAGGGGGCAGACTGTCTCTATTCTCAGAAACTCCAACTTCCCTTTCATGTGTGTGGAAGGCACTATTTACACCCACCTTAGGGTGTTAACCAGAAATCCAGGTGCAGCAATACCACAGTGACCTGTCATATCACTGCCCAGTCTCAAAGCCGTGACAAAAAGTGTGTCTTACTTCCCACTTCCTTCCCTTCCCACATCTCCATGTTCCTCCTGAGCCCACTGCATTTGCAGAGAAGCAAAATCCTCTTCTTTCAAAGCCCAGGGCAAAATTCCACAGGAACAAGCTAGACCCACAGCTCTGTTTGTATCTCTTCCTCTGAGGCTACATCTCTACTAGTAAATCAAGTGTGCCTGGGAACATTCCTGGGCACGGAGGCCAGCTGGCATGGAAAAGCCTGCCTCACTGCTATAGCTTCCACACTGCGCCGGGGGGCTGCATGCAAACTGATGCTTGGGATGGTCCCGGAATGTTCGAGCACACCACGGTGAGAACCCAGTGGTGACGGAGCTTCCTGGCCCGGCCCAAAAGCACACCAGAGGTCACTGGGCCCCACTGTGTTCCCAGTTCACTGTTGGGAACCGGTGCAGGTGTAGCCCAAGGCCATTCCTACCTCTGCCTGCCCAGAACCCCAGGGAGGTTGTGGGACCTGGGTTAAGAGTGTCACCACTTCACTCAACTGGTGGGGATTTCATCCACTTGCTGATGCTCTTTTATCTGTACAGCAGCTGTTGATAAGGGAGTGTTTAAAGGTGCCCAGAGGGGAAATCACTTGAAAACAGAGCCACAGTGATGCAGGGAGCAGCTCTGGGGCAGGCCCGCACTGAATCACGGTGGGAGCCCTGGGAGCCAGAGCAGGGCTGAGGCAAAATGATTTCTGAGGACTCCCTGGGGGCTGTGGCCAATGCTCAGCCATTCCCACAGAGGCGCTGAAGGGTATTTGCCACAAACTGTGCCCAGGTCTGCCAGGATCTGCGGAGCTCTGCACTGGCACACCGACGGCATGTACCACAACACACTTCTGCACTGTGTTTGATCCACAGGCTGGTCCAAACTGGCACCCAACTTGTGACTGGCATCCTCTTCACCAGGGTGGCACACTAGAGCAATAAACACTGTTCCGGTTGCAGGGACTGGGGAAAGGGCTCACTTTTCCTCCCCCATCCTCACCGAGGGTTAGTGCCTCCTGCACTTCACATGCACAACCACTCCCTATCTCAAGTATCTCCAAGACAGGATGAAAGTTCTGCAGACATTTAAGCTAAATCTGTCTCTTTTCTCCAGCCCAGGTTAGGGAGCAATTGATTGCACACGCTGTTCTGCTGCAGATGAAAGGAGAGAAGCATCTCCAAGGACAGGGAGAGGTGCAGGGAAGAGCAGTGGGCTTGTCAGAAAGTGCTGCTGCCAGATGAGGATGTGTGACCAACACCTCTTTAGGCAGGTTTTTATCTTTTTTTTTTTTTTTTCCAAACAATAGCTCAGTGACAGGAATGAAGACATTCTTATCCAGTTCACCAGATGAACACATGGTCCCAAATTCCTCCCCAAAACAATCTGTCTTAGAGACAACTATTCAGTCCAGTCTCATTCAAGATTTTATGCCTTCACTACGAAGTCCTAAACTGGGCAGGAGGTATCAGTGATCACTTAACTGTGCCTGGGGTTTCTGCACAGCCATGGCAAAGCCACTTTTCCCCCTCACGCTGCAGCTCAACATCCCCTTGTTTGGGTTCAGGCCTGGCATTTCCCATGGCCAATCTATCCAAAGATGAAGGATCCTTCTCTCCTCACTCCATCTGCCCTCTGTTCAGCACAAGAACTTTGTGAAGCAATCCTGGCTGCCAAGAACAGAGTCCCAAACAACTCAGCAGATCAAACCACATGCTGCCACCATCCCTCCCAGCAGATTCCTCCTTCCCAGCCCCAGCACCCAGCCCTGCTCCATCTCTTCTGCTAAAACTAGTGCAATAAACAGGTTCAAAGAGCTGGTTTGTATGAAAAGCAATCCTTTCTTTGAGCATGTCCACAGCACATCCCTCAGCAGGGTCCTGAGTTCAGTTGGAACTTCCACATTACAAATACATTCGGCCCCTTTATATTTCAATGAAATGTAAATTCATTTAATAAGTAAATCTCAGTTAAAGATTTTAACTTGTAAACTAGGATTTAAAAATCTGTAGGAGCCATGTTCCCTTCCCTGCCATAGCTGAAGGTGCAGTAGCTAATGTTGCAGCCAGCACTGTTTTGTTCAAAATCAAATGAGGTTCACATTAAGCCTACAAAAGGAAATCATGATTGATGATCTGCCCTGCCCAACTACAATTCTTTCAGTAACAAAAATATTTTGTAAGTTCATTTATTATTGAGATCAAGCAATGAGTCTGGAGCTACATAAAATGGTTCCAATTAGATTCAAGTAATTGCCATTTTGAGTGAACTTAAGCTTTTCTGGATTTAAAAAAAACGCCATAAAAGCTCAAATAAGCTCACATTTGAGATTTAAGCCTTCAAAGCTTTTTTTGCGCTTTTTTTGCCTTTTTTTTCCCCTTTGGTTTGGTTTTTTTTGTTTGTCTGGTTTTTTGTTTTAGTGTGAGAGAGACACACATACACAGGAGGACAGGAGGAGGAGGAACAAGGATGTATGAAAACAAGAGGAGTGATTTTCCCAAGCTGATTTCTCTTCCTAGGTGACCCAGTCTCCCTGGGAATGCTGCCCATGTGATCTGCACCAACTGGATAAGCAACAGCACGAGAATGAAGAGCTTCTGCAGCACCATTACAGTAAGTGGCAAAGGGGGAAAAGCCAGCAAAGATTTCCAAATCTCACTGAAGAGGCTCTCAGGAAGACCAGGAGTGATCAGGGAGTTATTAGTGAGGGACAGAAGATGGATTGGTTCTGATTTTAAGACATTAGTCTCTTCTTTTTATTGCCCAGATGTCATTATTAGATGTTTAATTTCCTGTGCCCGCCCAAAGGTCTACAAAGGTTCTCTGCTGCCTCTATGAATGGTTTACTCTCTAGAGTGCAATTTGCTCATAATTACAATCAGAACATAAATACAGAGTCATTTTTGTATAGCTTTTTTGGGGGCTGAATATGTAGTATTGTAATACAGGGCATCTTCTTGCTTCAGCTCAACCTGGATTTGGAACTTTTTAGTGTTCTTGTTTGAAGTCTTGGAGAGGAATATCAAGTCTAAATCTAGTGAACTTGTAAAGCTCAGCTGAAACTGCGTGTACTCAACACAGCTGAAGAGTGAGCTCTTCCTAAAACCAGTTGTTACAACATCTTGGCATTTCTGTGACTAGTCCCTGATTGAACATGACAAAACACTAGGATCTTTTCCTTAAAGACAGTCTCCCATAATT
This sequence comes from Grallaria varia, assembly GCA_013396735.1. NCBI lineage: Eukaryota > Metazoa > Chordata > Aves > Passeriformes > Formicariidae > Grallaria > Grallaria varia. The sequence goes on from VWZG01009477.1 coordinate 4,743,368, forward strand.
CCCATGTAGTCTCTAGCTTTAGATTTTCTTCTAATCCTGTAAATATTTTTCCTTAACAATGATTCAAGCCCAAAAGCTTTAACAGGCAGGAAATATCAATATTTGGTTTTGATGAGAAACAAGTGTCTTCTTTCTCTTCCTTCTCAAATACTGCCTTTGCCCTCAAAGCAGTTCTCCCAAGAAAGCAGAGCTGCACCGGAGTGCCAAGGCAGGTAAGGGCAGCCACCCAAAGCACTGCTCTGGACCCTTCCAACCACAGCTCCATCTTCCTCAGAGAGCCGCTTCCCGAGGCTGTGGGAATGAGCTTGGGAGTGGCGTCACACGAGTTGCAATGCTGTGCCAGAAACACGGTGCTACCCATCGGGCTGGTGCACGGAGCCTTCTGGGGAGCACGCGCAGGGGTAGCTGCAAGGCCTGCACCCCAATCAGGTGATTCCTGACCTGGTATTGGGAACAGCTCACAGCTCCTGCTCCTGGACTGCCCTCTGCCACTGCAGGCCAGGGCTCCATTTCCTCTCTGTCCCGCTACTTGCAAACATGAGCTGCAGTTCCACAAGACCAGAGCTGCTGAAACCCCTCCAAATTAAAGATAACTGACTCCTTCCCACCTCCTAAGGACTGAGCTAGTGCCCTCCAGGCATTCCCTATAATTCTAAGGCCACAGGCAGCACAAAGGGGCCTGGTGTACAGGCCCATTCTCTAAATACCATCTTTCACTACAGAAACTCCTTCAGTGAATATTTCCTCAAACTTAGGAATGACAAGTTCACACTGCCCTGCAGTAAACTCTGGATTACCTACAATAAAATGCAGATTCCCTCTGCAGCAGGCTAACAGGACCAATCCACATAATTCAAATGTGTCTGATGACCTTTTTTTTTTTTTTGAGGTTAAAATAACAAAACAAAACCAAGCAATGGCAAAATGAACAAACAAACAGAAAGACAAATAAGATAAAGAAAAGGCAAGCCACACATTTTCTTCTCAGAAGAAGCCAGTACCCTAAACAGTGCATGGATAATGGAAAACTCATTGCCCCTGGTTAGCAGGAATTGAGGCACAGAGAGGCGTAAGTCATGCTTCCCCATGGATTAACATCCTTCTGCTGTCCCTCTTATCCAGGCAAAAAGGAAGTTCTAAATAGAGCTGGCTGTCTGATTCACCAAAGTTAAAGTCAGTTGACTGGGCTGGGGAGACTCAAATGTTTTCTTTCCTCATAAATTATCTTCATTAGCTATGTAAATAGAACCCTAATGAGATACTAATTGGCTGTTAAGATTTGGATCTCAAATAACAAAACAGTTGTGCAGTAACACCGGTATTTGTGTTTGCAGTGTGAGGGCTGTGCCATGGGCCTGCAAACACAGCACTCCTGCTGTGCCCTGCACACATCACCTGGGAGGGGTCCTGGAGGTGAGCAGGGCTGGATCAGTACCCGCAGCCTTTGCCTCAAGGTCCCGCGGCTGCTCCTGAAGGATTTGGGAGGCTACACCCTCAGAAGAGGTCATTCGCCTTGCTTGTCAGGCTTCAGGAAGCCTTCCTTGCAGTCATTTTATTAGGAGAACTGGAAGAGTACTAAGCATGGGGAATTCATGGACTGCTTAAAGGAGGATTTGGGTTGGAAGGGACCTTTAAGGACCATCTGGTACAGTCCCTCCACAATGAGCAGGACATCTTCAACTGGAGTGAGTTGCTCAGAGCCCTGTCTAACACAACCTTGTAAGCGCACAAGGATGGGGTAATCACCCCCTCCCTGGGCAACCTGTGCCAGTGCTTCACCACCTCATCATAAAGGATTTCTTCCTTGTATCTATCTAAATCTACCCTCTTTCAGTTTAAAACCATTACCCCTTGCCTTATCACAATGGGCCCTGCTAAAAAAGCCTGTCACCACCTTACAAGCTCCCTTAAGTACTGAAAGTCTGCAATAGGCTGAACAATCCCAACTTTCTGAGCCTGGAGAGGAGCCCCAGCCCTCTGATCACCTCTGTAGCCCCAAGCTTTTCACTGGTACCAACAGAAGCAAAATTAGCCCATGGAGAGATCCCCAACAGCACCTGACATGGACATCGATCTAACTAAAATGAAGTATCAATAACCCAGCTCGCCCTCGATGAAAGAGCCAGTCTGAATTATTTACTGTATGTCATACTTCAGGTTTTAATTTCAATATATGGTGATATGTGCAATAAATTATTCAGAAGTGTGACAAATTAAAACACAGTTTCAAATCCCCTTGCATTTTCTGCTCTTAGGTGAACAGCCCAGTATGCAATGACAATATGCTAATCTATTTTTGCACACAGTTTTTCATCTAGAGAGGCTCAGAGGCACACAAATTTTCCATTGCAGCAAATCTTATCCAGCTTGAATCATTTAACAGCCCATCCTCCCTGAGATAAACTAATGAAATATAGCTTGGGCAAAGGGGTCAAATGTACCTGCAGCAGCTTAGCCCAGGAGCACAGGGTTGGTTTGCTCCAGCTTTTCCCAGCGGATTTGTAAGGGTGCGAGACCTCTTGTCCTCTCACTTTTATTATTATTTTGAGTGTCAAACAGCTTCTTAGGAAGACAATTTTTTTTACTTTCTGTCTCTTTCCCTCCTCTTTACTCATGATCATTTTTGTAAGAAGAACTGAGAAATAGAGCTGGTGTTTTAACATGTCCAGGCACACATTTTTTGTATTGGGATATCAGGGAAGAATGTTTCTTCTACTCTGAACAGTCATGGGTTCAATAAAGGGGTTGTTGTCTTGTCTTACAACTCATTTTTTGACCAGCATTGCAAAGTTCTTCATGTCCACTTGTCAAGACACTTTTCATCCTCTTTTTGGCAAACAGAGTAAAGAAACAGATGTCTATATTCCACCATGGTACCTCCTTGGAGATACCTCTTTAGACATAAGACCAGGTGACAGCAATTCAAGTTTTGTTCCTCAACGGGTAACACATCTGAAAAATTACAACCTTCTGAACAACTGAGTATGCAACATTCAGTCTTGTAAGAGTGATAAGTTTAAGATCCAATATTTCCTGACTCATCAGAGCTCACAATGGAAATCTTTGTACTGTCTGAGGGGAGACATTCCAAGTTTCTGTCCATGAAAGAGCCTACGTTCTTTAAAACTCATGACATGTTTATCCACAGTAAAACAATTTTAGGTCAATTTAGGACATTCCATCTCTCTGAAATCTGCACTGCTGAACTTGTGTCCGGATGATAGGAAATCTATATGTTGTAACAAGAATGTTTTACAAAACCCAACTATATTTAAAACAAAATCTTTGGAGCCTTTGACACATACCCAGTGCTTTATACAAAGGTCTGCAAACAAACTCTTGTTTGTGGTTTTGTTTATAACTCATGGCTTGTCTGTTCTGAAATCATGGACTACCCCAGAGATTTGACAATGAAAACTGTTCCCCATTGAAAGGCTCTCCGTGGAAACCAAGTTCCATCAGATTCAATGGCTCAAGTAACCTTGAAAAAGTTTAATTTGAAATACCCTGCATCTGCTTCACTTTTTCCCCCTCAAAGGCAAAGCAAGGATTTGGAATGAGCCCTGGCTGTGTTGCTGGAGTACCTGGAAGCAGCAGAGGATGTGTGTGACCCTGGCATGGGCATCCTCTGCCCTGTGCCCCAGCAGGGAAATGGTGGAAGCTCTCTGTAGCTCCCCACAGTGCACTGGGATCAGCAGGGAGTTCCCATCACCTAGCCCATGGTGCAGCCACAGAAACACCAGTGGCAACACCAGGGAAAGGCTGTCCCACTGCCCTGCAGGGATGAAACCAGGAGCCAAAGGGCACTCAGGGGACCAGAAGCACAGCAACTTTTCCCTCAGAGGCAGAAAGGCTTCAAAGCACAGCCTCAGCAGAATTGCTACAGAAGGGAAACTGAGCAGCTGCCAGATCCAAGAGCTGCTGCTTTACCTGAAGTTAAAAAAAGAAAGGAAAGGTAGTTTCTTCTAACCCTGGATTTTTGCCAGCCTTAAGAGAACTCGCCACATACAGCCTCACATACAGATAATGCATCTGTATGGATACCTTATCTCTGACAACTCTCCAGCTGAAAAAGCTTGGCTGAAAGGTGCCCTACCCATTTTAATACTGGTCTCCCAGGTGAGATGAACAGAAATCAGTTTGTTCCTCCTTCAGCAAAAGTAAGGCTGCAGCAAAGGGAATCCCGAGGTGGCTGGACTTCTGCTCCAGGGAAACCTCCCATCAGACTGGGATCCAGTTACGCACCAAGTCTACAACAGGTTGCATTAAGAACCATGGGCAAATCAGTCCTTGCAATGTGCCTCAGTTCCTACTCTTGAAACACCAAGTTAAATAGCTACCAGGCATTTCATAACCCAATGTATATATTTTAGGATGTGCAGACGTGCCATGTTGCCTGAATACTTGGTCAGAAAAAATAACAAACAGTATTGATATTACAATAATGCTCACAAATTATAGACATCTGCAACTACATTAAATTAAAAACTGGTGTGGTTCACAACAGTCAAATGGGGCAGCATGAAACAGGAATTCTATTACAATCAAACTGTTGCAGCACAAATATTTGAGGTTTGGGGCACTCGAATTTAAAAATAAAAAGCTTAAACCTTACTTTTCTCAAAACAAGAGGAGCAGTGGCAGATTTTGCCAGTCAACCCTGTGGGACTGTGACACAGATTGTCAGGCTTACCTCCCTGCTACTGATGGTGTTATTTTGGAGCATGGCTCAGAACTGGAATCTGGGTCCTTGCTGTCCAGCAATCATTCCTTAGAGTACATAACCTTTTTTAAACCAAATCTGGGATTGCAGCACAAACCAGTTGTGTTGGCTGAAGCACTTTACATGCAAGAAATAAAGAAGCAGCATCCGCCTGAAGTTACAGCTCAGGGCTTAATTAATAGCAGGGTTTTTCACCCTTGTATTATTGCTTTCCTCTTGAATGGGACTTGACCTTGTCACAACAAGATCAGGGCAAGTCTGGAAACACAATGTTATGACATCAAAGCCAAAACAAAGGAATGCCATCGAATGTGTCAGAGGAAGATGCCATGGGGTCCTCTCACAGTAGCAAAATAATGTCACTGTGAATCCCAAACACCTTCTCAGCTACCAAGGCTCTCTATGAAAAGAAAGAGCACTGGGAGAACCTGGCAGGTGGCAGGTTCTTTAAATACCAGGAGATGTGGATGCGGTCCCTAGCTGGAATAAAGAGGCTCTACTGACTTTAATGGGGCTGGACAGATTCACATCTGTAGGAGATCTCGTCCGCTGCAACCAAATTGTGGAAAGGATGCATAAATTAAAACACCACCTCACTGACGGGCATATAAATTCATCAGCAGCATGCTCGGGCGCTGCTCCCTGGCCCTCCCCATGGAAATATGGCCACATCATTTTCACTTGCGGGTGAGAGCTCTCAGTTCCCCGTGCCCCTCTCTGGTGTGAAAACCCCCACTTAGGGCTTAGTTACTTTTCCACCTGATGCTTGGTTGGAAGAGCCACACTGTGAAATCCCTGTTCTTGGCTGCTTCTGCCTCTCAGGGGAGAGAGTTTCCCTGAGCCCCCTCCCCTCCAAGACTCAACAGTACAGCCTTAGAAAGGGGATTTTCCAGTATAAACACAGCTAAGCCAAACTCTTCTCCTGGCCTCTCTGTGCCCCATCCCATATTTGCCCCACATGTAATTACCTGTGGATTTCACCTGGAAGACAGAGGATTTCACTTATAGCCCTAAATAGGCAGGCTCTGACGTAATGGCAGCCTGAGGAATATAGGTCAGGGAGGTGGCCTGGCCACTGGAAATGAATTTCTGAAGCAGAATGAACAACCTTGTTAGAGGGGAAGATAGTAATCAGCAGTGGTCCTGGGATCTAAACATTTCACCTCCAGCACTCCTGGAGCTACAGCCCTCATCTGTTTCACTTTCCTATTTTAAGTTCCTGACTCACATCCTAAATATTGACTTCTATTTTTCTATTAGCACTGGATTTTTAGCCTCCATATTGACTTTGACTGTACCTATGGTTGATACTAAGCCTCTCAGGTCAACAAACTTTTATAGCTGTTAGCTGCTCAAACCACATTGGGCAGGAACTGGCACTACAGAGCAGTAGCTAGAAGCAATATTATTGGGAATTATAAATTATTCCTCTGCCTGAACTTTTCCTCTTATTCACATAGCTACATTCATTTTTAAACATGTGGCAAATGAATCGCACAACCAGGACAATTGGGACTCTGTGATTTTGGGAGCACCCGCCACCACCAGCAGGGATGGATTCTCCCATGGGAACAGTGGAGTAATGCAGAAACCATAGCAGGGGTACAGCAGCATAATCTGGGCCAGTAATACCTGTGAGGACAGACAACACCCAGCCAGAGGATGTGAAGCCCTAAATCAATCTTAGCTGCACACACAGACTCCTAATCACCTCCTTTGGCCAACATTTTAGCACTACATGGAACTGAGCTGCTGCAACCAAACATCAGAGAGACTTGGCCATCCAACATTTGCGAAACACAATGTATGTAAGAAACAATAATAACATTAAAAGAACATTATGGCAGTGACAAAGCCAAGCCTAAACAGCGAGGAAACGCAGCAATTAAGATTAACTTATGCCTCACAGGATAATATTTTTCTGCAGACCACATACTATTTTTTGGAATAGGACCCATGCTCAGGAGCAGGGACAGGGAAGGTCCAGCCAGCCACAGGCTATGCCAAGTATTTTACTAACACAGGACGAGTGCAGCATTTATATGTGAAAGCAACTGTATGAAGCTGCATCCCTTAAAAGATGCCCCTTTGGGTGCTGCTGCCCCTGGGGACTTGCCCAGCACAAAGAGCTCACAGAAAAAGCTGCTTTCCTGCCATCCCCCCTCTGACACTCAGCCTCACAGACAGCCAAAATGTCACCCGGATTTATCTTAAATTTTAAGTCCGTGCCATGTTCAGTTTAATGCTTTCTAAAAAGTTGTTATCACTGAGGAAATGATTCCTGGGATGATAAGCTATGAATGACTTATTCATGCAGTATTTTCAGTCCTCATCAGTCTACTAGATCTTGTGCTTATGTTCCAGTCCTTCACATACTGATTAATTTTTCATGTGCTACCAGGCCTTTTCAAGCAAAGACTGCCAAACCAATGCAATCTGGCCATTTAGTAAGCTGTTCCTTTCCCTTTTTGTTTTTCTTACCCCATGCCTGGAGTACAAGCCTGTGGAAGGAAGGAAGGGTCTGACAGGGAACTTGTATGATATTTATGATTTATTATTAATTGCTGGCACAGCAGTCCCTGCAGGTCACAGACCCTGTGCCTGTGCTAGGCAACGTCTGGATGCTGTGCCGGACAAGGTACTGACTAGGAAGAGGGCTTTTCCCAGCCCTTTTAAGGAGTCAGAAGTAGTTTCCCTCTCCTATGTAATGGGAAGGGCAATAAAATGCTGACTGATCAAGTGCACAGGGCGGCCAGGCTGCAACAGAAACTGGGCGAGTGTCTGGAGCTGAACCCCCCACAGCAAATGTAGGAAACATGCTCTTCCCCTGCCTAAAGTCTGCAGAACTACAGTTTTCAAGGATTTACCACTTAATGGCAAAATTCTGGCCCACAATTACTCTGTGTTCTCTCTGCCAAAGCATATACATGAGTTATAATCAGGGAGCGTTTTTTTTCCCATCCTCCCTCCAACTTTGCCATGAGGTGGAAGAAACTGTGATGGGTTGTGCCCGCTTTCTCTGCCGTGCCAGGAATGACATGTGCCTCATCCCAGAAAGCTGCAGCTCAAAGCCTGTTGCAGAAAAAGCACCAGGTTTGCAGCCCACCAAAATCCATTGGCATTTTCCACCCACACTTTATGGCACAATGTGGGACAAAAAGCACAGGCAATGAAAAGTGAGCAGAACATGAAATAAGTGTGTGTTTTTCAGATAAAGGCTATTCCTCACTATCTGTTTGACACCAAGGTGGTTTGGGATTCTTAGACTGATGTCAACTAGATGTAACAAGAAAGTAACATTAACTTTACTCTTAAAAACTCAGTTTCTTTTGTAATCCAAAAAATGTGATCTTGGATGTGGTCATCACCTATTTTAACTCTTACAGAAGGTCCAATCTCTACTCCCAGCATTGTTGTGGGAATATGCTGGAGTCAGAAGTGACACAGACCGTGTCCAGCAGCAGTCCAGCAACAGTGCTCAGAGCGAGAGACTGACTCTGTTTGACTCCCTGTACAACTGTAGCCCAATATATTGGGTATTTGATACTTTGATTTCTCATGTGTACAACAAGGAAAAGGTAATCCTGCCTTCAGCAGAGCACTCTGAGGATGGCTGCACTGGGTTTTGGAACGCTGGTGCACAACATGCATAATGACCCTCAGATACCTAAACCCGATCCTTCTGATGGAAACATTTATAGCCCCATGGTTCCTAATTCCAGCTCTGTTGCCACATCAGCAAGATGGAGCAAGATAAGCCTGTTGTCTTACCCAGCTCTCCACCAGCTGATCGGTTAGCATTTTGGCTGTGCTGTTCCCGCTATTCTGCAGGCAATGCAATTATCAGGGATTTGGGGGNAACACACACAAAAAGCAGTGCCTTGCAAAGTACCTGCTGCCATGATGGTCCCAAGTGGCCCAGCCTGGCTCTCCTGCGTGCCTGCCAGCAGCACAGCTTGTGTGCTCCAAACAGCTTGTCCTTATCCCATCACTCCACACATGGGAGACTATCCCCCTCATTGCCCTCGCCCAGGGCTCTGACCTCAATTATTAACTGCATTTAGCAAGGGCATTATTAAACCTGACTCTCTGCTCCCAGATGAGCTATCAGGTGTCTCTCTTTAACCCAGCAGGAACCTTTTTCTCACCCCATGCCCTTCTTATTACCCTTTAATGTGCCCTGAAGCCTCTGGAGCAACCCCATCCATCCCAGATAATATAATTTCTAGAAGGAGAGGGAAAAAAGGGAAAACCAAAAAAAGTCTATTCCTGAAGATTTTTTCCTAACTGGCTCCAAAACATCTTTCCATTTCCTTTCTGTTTTAATCATTCATCTCTAATAACAAATTCTAAAAACCAGCAGGTCTATCCAGTCACAGAAAACTGCTCAGCTGTGGATTAAAGCACGTCACAGTTTTTAGCAGGATACTGGTTCTTTATACCTGTGAAAACCGATCGCAACTGTCTATTATGATTAAAAAGCAAGTAGATATTAATAACTAACTACTAATTAGCTTGCATTTTAGTCACAGCTTTCATGCCAAACAAAAACAGGAGTGCCACTGAAACGTAATATAAAATGTCAGCAAATGTCTCCACTTTTGTACTTGGCAAATGCAGCTGCAACGTGCTGATGACACCAGGGCATGGAAGGGCATTGGGCAACACTCCGTGCTCCTCTTGGGCTTTGGCACAGGAAAGCTCCAGGCGGTGGCGGGGGCATAACCCTGGTATAAGTCAGAGCAATCTTAAGGCAGCTTTGCTTCCTGAGCAGCAGCAAAAGCCCCATGGAAGCTGTTCCAGCAGCTAAACCGAGGAGACCTCAGCAGCCTCTAACCCAGTTTTCCACTGCCTCGCTCCTCTTTTGTACAGTGGGAGGTGCCAGGGTTCATGTCGTGTTGGCATGTGCAACCCTCAGACCCTCAAGTGTGTGGGTTAACTGGACTAACTGGGCATCCCAGTTGGTCAGAGACATCAGCAGTGTATCTGCATCTCACAGAGGCTGCAGCCGTTGTGTAACCCCTCTAGCAGCAGCGGCAGAGGCCACCAGCCAGCGATGCAGCTCTCCCATCCCCTCAATTCCCAGTACCACACAGCAGACACTGTGCCAGCAGTTCCATGCCTTCACCCGACCATCCCTCATGCCAGTGCTGTCTGCCCTCCTGCATCCACCCAGCCAGGCAGCCTCGCACCCATCCAACACCATCTTGTGCACGAAAATCTGCTCTGGGGCTGCACTTCTGGGCATAACTACCATACTTTTAATTTCCAGTCCTGTCCTCTACTCCATGTCCATCCGGTGCCCTCATCTCCTCCAGAGCCCCTAGGGGCTGCTAGATTGCAAAAAATACACACCAAAGAACAGCTGGAGAGCATGCAAACATTCCTCAAACCTATCCTTTGGCTTATGGCAAGCAGCTGAAAAACGCAGCAGCCTTCACATGGAACACTATGACTGAATATTGCAAGTACCATGAAGGTTTTCAGGATGAGAATGGTTCCTCCCCTCAAAATATTTGTTTTCAATACCCACAAAGTAGTATAATGTCATTTAGCAAGGAAAATTCTGGCAGTTAATGCAGAGTCTGGCAGAGCAACAAGTACTGTAGGTGTTATGATACATACACAACATGTTTTACAAATAGAAAGTGGTTTCCAGAGTTCTTTAATATATTCTAATTTCCCCCACCTCTGCCCAAAAAAGCTGCAGTTATGAAAATACTGTTGCATACTGAAATATTAAACTCGAAATCTGAAGAGAGTTGCTTTTTTAAAAGTTCTCTTTTCAGCTATTCCTTCTTCTCTCTTTTTTTTTTTTTCATAAGTCAAGTATGTTTTTAGCAACTTAAACAGGTTGGGTTACCCACAAGAAGTAGTAATTTTTCCACCTAGCAGATTGAGGTATTCATACCCTCTTCAAACATTTCTAAATTTATTCTCCAGTATTATTCAAATAAAAGTATTTGCATGTACACCCTGAATTGGACAATACCCTTTTAGTACTAGCCCATGGGTAGAAACCACACAAATGAAGAAGATTAACAAAATGCACCTTCTTTGACTCCAAAGAGCCTTTGTAAGAAATCCTTCCAAAAATCCATCCTTTCTCAATTGGTTATTACTGTTATTTCTTTATTTTACAGGAGAATCCTGCTCCAGAGCAAACCTAGTACCTGTACAGCATGCAGTGAGATAAACCCCACCCCGGAAGAACTTGCTGGCCAACAGCCACATGGGTGAGCAGTTGTTAGCCTAATTTACAGGTGGGAGACCAAAGGAAAAAGAGACCAAGTGAATTTCTCAAGGCCACCTGAGGCACCTGTGCCACCTCCAAGAACGGAGCAGTTTTCCTGAACACTAGTCCTATGCCTCAGCCACAACACAAGGCTTCTTTCCCAAGGAATCGCATCAGCTGCTTCTTGTGGATTTTCCAGGGGAACTCCAAGTCTCTGAGGTCACTGGCTTCACTCTCAGGTGAAGTGTCCAGACTCACTTTCAGGAACAAACTCTCCTTGCAGAGCACTCAGGCGTGAGCAGGGACTTGGCCATGCTGTTGTTTGTCAGCCACTGCCCCATGTGACCTCCCTTCCAAAGGAGAGCATGTCAGCCCTCTGTGGGGAGGGTTCTTCCAACCCAGACCTTCACACAAGACCACAGAATGGAGACACCAACCCAATCCCACAAGGGGCATGCCAAGGATATATCATGCAGTCACATCAGCACTGCACAAGCACCCCACACCTGAGCCAAGAAGCAGAGGTACTTCCTCTGGGCAGTGCCACCGGACTGTGGCAGAGCACAGCGCCAAGTTAGTGCTTCAGTAACTGTGCAGTGCACGTCCACATGGCAAAGATACGTCAGGATTTCCTTCCAGAAACCCAGATGGATGGGCAGATCTCTGCTGGTGACATCCCCAACCAGTGTCCTCACAGTTTCATAGGTATTTTCTTAATTTGAGTGAAGATATTTCTAGTATGTCTCAGAAGATAACCTGCAGGAAATGCACTGTTCTCAATTCACTCAGCTGGGATGGGGTATTAGTAACCAGGCGATGAGTTCCCTTAGAGGGACAAGAGCAAGGCAGAGGAAAACTGCAGCCTACAGTGGGGTTTGGCAGGCTGTGCTACCCTTGGAACAGGAAAACCTCAGGGAGCAGGACTTGGAAACTACGGGGGTTTCTCAGGCTTCGTGACCTGTTTATTCCCACACCCTACTGTGTTCAACCCAATACGTCTGTTCCACAAAGAAAAGCAGCCTTTCCAATTATAAGCACCCATCCATGCTGCCAGCATGGAACATCTCCCACACCTCTTTTAACTGCTACACATGAGGCAGCCACGAGGCTCCATGTAGGTTGTGATGAGGGAGAAGCTTTTGTGCTGCACTGCTGCTGAGAACACTGCACTGCTGAGAACAGGGCTAGAACACTGTGGTGCCTGTGTACCAGCTTCAGATCACGACCCCAAGGTCTGTCTGTAGCCTGAGGACAAAATCTGAGAGTAAGTCGGTGCAAATTACATGAGTTACCTAAATAATGCTTGTTAGAAAATTACATCCCCATTGTGCCACCCGTTAGTCTGTGAGTAGCTTCAGAGACAGCAGAGGAACTAACACTAAAGTAAAACATTACTCAGCAAAAGGTGGGGTTGGATGATGTGCCTTTAGCATTTCTCACCTGTTTGCAAATAGACTTCCACCTTTACAACTCTATTTATTGGGCCAGCTCCCCTGAGTGAAATCAACACTGCTGATTTGGGCTAGGTCTGAATCCCTGATTTACAAGCATTTTCTGATCGTTACTGTGGCCTGTTGCCCGTCTCCAGGTTGTTTGCTAAATTCCATAGTATGGCCCGTGGTATTTCCACCTTCTGCTGCTGCAGTGGTGGCCCAAGGTTACGAATGGTGAGCCCAGCTTTGCAGAACCCATCAAGCCATTTGAGAAAGACTTCTTAACCTGGCTCTTCCCCTTGAAAATCTGACCTGGGAGAAAACCCTGGCCATCAGTCCAGTCTCCAGTGGAGGTGAGTCCAACCCAGCAGACCATGTGGTTAAGTCCTGAGGGACTTAAGCGTGTGCTTAAGTTCTCTGCTGGATCAGTGCCTTTGCAACCAGTCCGACTGCTTTGTTAGCAGTGCTGAGCACCAGGGCTGAGCTCCAACAGGAAATAGCAGCTTCCCTTTGAAGTCCTGCCACTGATGTTCACGTAGGTGGGACTTCAAAGAAGAGCCACCGCTTCCCCTCCCAGTATCGGAGGCCCCAGTGTTGGAGGAGCAGTACTGCTGGTTTTAATTGCATTAAGGGATGCTCTAGGGCGGACGATTCAGCCCTTCTCAGAAAAAGGACAACTTGAAAAGGTTCCCACCTGCTGGCAAGAGCCCCAAGGAAAGGTGAACTCGCACCCCAAAATACCCTTTAAAACAAAGGTCTATGGGAGGAAATCTCTTTCCCTTCTGTCTTCCATGGTGTCACTGGAAACTACCTTGTGTACCTTGTGAGCATCTGGTTTACTCTGGAGCTATACCCCTGGCCATCGCAAGGGCCACTTGCCAACTGAGCTGAGGATGAGGAATGGCCAACCCCAGCTTCCACAGCAGAGATCACTGGAAAGACTGACTTCAACAACAGACAAATGGAGCCAACATGAAGAAATACCCCCACAGGCAATCTAAATGGCTGATTCTGCTGCTGACTGACATTGCAGTCATATACAGGAGCTCGGCTCTCAATCTCCACCCAGAAACAAGACCTCGCCAGGTGGGAGCGGGCTCAGACCCCTAACACAGCAGATCCTGAGGAGCCTTGAATGCACTAGAGAAGCAGCCAGCATGCCCAGGGAATAAGAGAAGCAGTGCAGAGTTTACAAGGATTTGAGAAGCTCTTCCATGTTCATATTGCTTTTTTTTCTCTTCCCTGAGTTCCCACCATGTACCCAGATTCCATACATTTCTGCACTCAAAAGCCAGCTACACAACAGGCATGGATTTTGAAGGAAGAAGAGTAATTTTGCATCAATGGAGGACTGAGTCCTCTGTGACCTCAGAGTTCAGCTGAGCTCTGCTGTTCTTGTCACTGACTTCCCATACCCTGGCAATCCCACCTGGCCACCCCATGGTTTGTACCTCCACACACCACATTTCCACACTGCCTGCAGAACAAACCTGAGTCAGCAGTAAAGCAGAGTATGCCAGTGGGGATTAATAAGAGCAGGAATTTTAACCCCAGTAAAACCAGCTAAGCAAAGATGTGCCCCAAAAATGGAGAGAGCTCTCAGTGCCAGACCCTGAGGGGCTGACAGCAGCAGCAGTACAGTGTGACAAGACTGGACCTGACCACTCAGATGATCCCAGCCTGATGTCTGATCTGGTGTGAAGAATGACCAAAAAGCTGAACTGAAACAACTTCTGGCTCAGGAAATAAAAATGAGTATGGAAAGTCCTTTGTGTGTCTTTCAGAGACACAGCCATGTGTCCATGCTCAACCAACTCAACAGCAGACAACTTGCACAGAAGTGCTTGGAAAAAAGTCTCCTTTTATCAACAGAAAAGCAATATTTTCAAGACATTCCTCTAAGAGTTCTGAGCTTCTACCAAAAAAGATGCCAAGGTGCATTCTCCACCAAAATCATGCAACTATTCCATATTCAGCCATTTCCCATTAAAGATTCTTGGGATTTAGGAGTCCAGGGGTTTTAATTGCTATTTTTTCTGAATATTTAATCAACATTTTCCACTGAGGGAGAAAGAATGTTCCGGCCAAGTGTTGGTTTCTTTGCAAGGTAGAGAAGGGCAAGGGGGAGGAAGGGTCGCTGTATTTTTCCTTAAAGGCACAAACATTCTCTTATAACTGAAGTCACCACTGCACTTGTGAGCCTGACAAATTTAGAGGACTCAAAATCAATCAATAAAAAAAGCTTGACCACAAAGGAAGTTCTGGTCAACCCCTCAGCTTTACATCATAGACAACATTAATTTTATCACTGCCTTCAAAAACTAAAATAGAAAAATGCATCTTCTTGGAAAACAGCAGTTATTTTCTTCCCCTGCTCAGATATTTTTATAAGCCAAGTTCCACCAGCCTCACTCCTGTTGAGAATCACCTTACCTTGCAGGGCAGACCATTTATTTAGAGGTGAGATATTATGTCCCAAGCAGGACACTAAGATGCCTCCACCCAACAAAAACTCCACTGTGCAGCTGAGCTGGACCAGCCTAAATCCCAGGTCCAAGTCTGGTTTGAAGCATTACCCATCCTGTCTGGATACTGGCCTCTATAAATAAACAAGCAAGAAGGTTTGGAGAAGAGGTGAAGCCTTTCTCATTAGCTGTGCGCAAGGAAGGAAGTTGTACCCTACCAAAGACTGCAGGAATTCACAACTCCCTCCTTCCCTTAATAGCACTGCTGGAGGCAGAGAGGAGCCAGGCAGAGCAGCCTCGCAGGGACAGTCCAGCAAAATGGTCAAGACACCCTGTGAAATGAAATACTGCACAAGAGTAAGGGTGGCAGAACTTGCCTGACAGATACCTTTCTTGCTGGCTAATCAGAACCACAATTTATAGCTCTTTTCATTAAATCTTAGCAAAAGAACACAGTGGCACAGAGACTGCCCTGAATCGCTGGCAAGCATATGTCTGAACCCTTATTTTTTCAGAGAATTGGTTCTGATAGTTCGTCATCGCCCCTCAACATGTTTTTCTGGTTATTTATACACACCAGTTTCAGCAAAACTTCCACTGGGAAAGGGTTTCTCTGGTCCAGGAGGAGTTTTCTGGTCAAAACACATAAACAAATATGGCCAGAGCAGCCAACAGTTTCAGCAATCAGAAGATGCTCGAGTCAAGGACTCGAACTTGGATCACCTAAATCCCAGAGGGATATCTTAACCCCCAGGCAAGAGGCCATTCTTGGATGTTGCTTTCCTGTGGGAGTCTCTTCATACTGCCTGTAAGTCATGAAGCATTTGCTGGTAACAGTGAGACCAGTTCTGCAGAACACTGAACCAGAAACAGCAGGAACATGATGCTGGATGGTCTGTGTGCCAAGCGAGTGACTTGGCTCTCCACTGGTTTATTGCGGTGATCAGGAAAAATAAACCCTTTACAGATCCCGTGTCTGTATGGAAATGGAACGGAAAAAATTTGAAATCTCACAACATCTTGTGCAACAGGAGAACTGTTTCCTACCCGCTGTTATGGGGGACAGATCTGCAGAGTTTATCACCTCTTGTCGCCAGAGTCAGAATCTGGCCTGCTGCCTTCGCCCCTCATTGAGAATGCACTTTCATCTCTAGAATAAACACCCAGAAATATCAAAAGCCCTGTTGACAGTACTGCTCTCATTTTCTGCTTTCAGAAGTTGCCAAAATGTACAAAATCAAGCTCCCCAAGTCACAGTGGGCTGTTTTGTCAGTTTATCCAATCAGTAACGTAATACTATCACAACTGCTATCATTCTTGCTCTTTTCTTTTTCTCTTCCCCCACCCCCTTCCTTTCTTTCTTAAACAAGAATTTCCCCTGGAAGGGAACACAGTTCCTCCAAAAATTAAATCACACATCAAATT
Organism: Grallaria varia; assembly: GCA_013396735.1. Lineage (NCBI taxonomy): Eukaryota > Metazoa > Chordata > Aves > Passeriformes > Formicariidae > Grallaria > Grallaria varia. The sequence goes on from VWZG01009477.1 coordinate 4,759,649, forward strand.
TCAAACCTGCAAGTATAAATCAACACCGTTCTGATGGAATATCACTGTCTACGTACTGCAGAAGCATTGGCTGGGCCATGGTTGGCAGACTATGGATATTACTGTGCTAAAGGAGCTTCCCTGGGAATTTTCTCTGAAATTGCAGGAGTCAAAAAGAGGAATGCTTGGCTGTCCCTTACCCACTACCTTAAAGAGCAGGTTTGAGGACTGGCCTTGTATTTTTTCTTGCCTTTTTAGTTCCTTTCAAAACTAATGGGAAAATCTGGGCCTCAAAAAATACAGAACTGTGTTCTTTCTTTTTTCATTAACAAAAACAAGAGCAAAATGAGCAGCACCATTTAGCAAACAGCAACTCTGTGGAAAACTTCTAGGAAAACAGGAGCAATGCCAAAGGTTTCTGTAGCTCTGGAGTTCCTAGGCAGAGAAATACATCCCCACGGTAAGGCATGCATGACATTTGCAAATGACCTTCACTTGAAATCAAAGTGTAACGCACATTACCTCAGCACATAATTCGTTCTTAATCTATTAATGATATGACTCATTAACATATTAGTAGCAGTAGTGGTATTAATAGGAGTAATACAAACAATACTGGCATTGTAGTGCTCACAGGTTCCAACATGCCAGCTCTTCACCAGGCATCCAATGAAAGGATTTGTGACCCAGCATCACAAAGGTGGTGAAACAGGAGGCTTGATAACACTACCACAGTTACTTTGTGGGGTGTGTGCCATTATCTCGTTATCTTCCTGAGGAATCATGGAAGATCTAAACGTGCAATCATAAGGACTGTTCATGTGTAAGATCCCTGATGGTATCTCTGCTGGACATGGGATGAAACCCTAGAGAACGGAATTTTTTTCATATCCCTTAATTGTTTCTGTTAGCACTCAATCAGGTGTGAAATGCCTACTGAGCTCTTGCAGAGATTTCTGTTCTCCAGGGTGCAAGCACACTCTCACCTCAGGGAAAGGTTTTATGAAGTAATTTTGCAGAACTTGTCAAGAACTGCTGAGGAGGAACAACATACAGCCTAAGAAATGCTGCGGCATGTTCCTTTTGCTACTCTTGATTTCCCCGCTGAAATCCCATCTGAAAGGACTTTGAGGAATGGCCTTGTTTGGGATTTCCAGAAGCACAGTTTCCCTGATGTTCAAGGAAGGTCCCCACATGTCTAAGCCCACCCAGGAGGCTCAGGCAGCATAGCCACACAGCCAATAAACCCCCAGAGACCAACAAAAGCACTCTGACCCACAGCCCAGCTCTCCCAGAAGAGTGTCAGACCCACTGGTTGTCTTCTGCAGAGGGAAGATGCTTGCACAGGACAATTAAAAGTTACTGAATGATTCCAGGTGGTATAACATAGATCTGATTAACCAAGACTGCAAACACTGCTCACAAATTTTGGGGTGAAATCGAGGTTCAGGTTTCAAGTATTCTTAAAAATCTGAGACTCTAAGAATTGAGTTTGGGGTCTTGGCTCTAGAACACTGATTATAGAAACTGGAGAATATCCCTGGCTTCACACACTTACAAATCCTGCAGGCACCTCTGAGGTATCTCTGCACCTCGAGGCCATGGTACAGGGGAAAATGAGCCATTCTGTGATATCCTGCCATGTATCCTTGAATCTGTGGGATCCAAAATCCACTGGGCAGGCTGGGACCCACAGCTGGGGTGGAAAACATCCACAATAGCTTTATGTAAGAACAATAAAAAGAAGACTATAATTACCTTCCTGCTCACCCTCACCATGCAGCAATGAAGTCTCTGCCATTAACATTTCATCTACATACAAAGGCAGAGTATCTTTGAGTTTACTAGGACAGGGAAAGCACTACAGTTCTCCTTTGGGAAAGAAAATTTGTATGGTGCAAGGCACTTTGACACCAAAATAACTGCATTCTCATGAGGCCTTGTCCCATTATAACCAGTGGTAGAAAAAAAATAAAGAAAAAAGAAAAAAACTTTTTCCTAACAAAAAAAATTGTATCAAGGCAGCTTTTCATGTAAACCAAGCCTAAAAATGGTGCTTAAGAGAAGGTGCCAGGAAAATTGCCTAATATTCCAACTCTTCCCAAAGTCTCATGGTGCCCGGTACAACTTCTAAACCCCTGCCATTGCGATGGTCCCAGCCAGCCTTGGGGGCTGCTCAGAGACACTGAAGGTGCAGAACCAGGGGACCGATGCAGGCTCCAAGTGCAGGAATTCCAAAGAAGGAAAACAAGCGTGCCTGGTGACAGTGTTGTCCTGGTGCTCACACGAGGGAGCTCTCTGGCCCCGAGAGCAGACGGAGATGGGACTCAACCCCAGAGCCAAGGCTCCCACAGCCCTGCGGAGATGGCTGGGGCCACCCAGGAGGAGTTGTCAATGTTTACCTTCACAACTGGTTTATCTGGCTCCCACCCGCTGGCTTTTCGGAGCCCCCAAACTATTATTATCAAGAAAATTGTATTAACTACGAGGCAGTGAGTAGACAGGCTCACCCACTGGGATGGGAAAACAAATTCTCAAAGGCAACTCTCTCCTCCTCCCTTTCCTCAGGCTTACCTTTATTTTTAAAGACTTAATCAAAACCAGCCCAGGTCACCTCGCTCCAGGCATGAGGGACAAGGCACCAGGATCCTCCTTGCCTGCTTTCAGCCTCTTTCAGAGCTCCAGCCAGATGTCCCAGCTAACAGGCAGAAGCCTGCTAATTGTGTACTTGCTGGAACAGCCACAGATCTCTGCCTTCATGCTCCAAGTTAAATATCCCCCTGCAACACTGCTGGGGTGAAAGATAGCAAGTGACATCCCCTTCCTCACCATCCCAAAGAGGAAAAGCTCCCTGATGCCCCTCTCCCAGTGTTCTGTTGACTCTGGATAATTCATCCTGTGCAAAGAATATATGAACAGTCCATACTCCCTTCAGAGGTGGGGACAGTCTTCCCAACACTTCTGCTCTGTCAGAACATGGACTTTATATTCAGACTGCCTTTATGGAGACTCTGAGAGGAGAGTTCTTAAATTGAAACCACATTGCCCAGCCTGAGCCAGAGCCTGCTGCATGAGCCCTGTCTACTCCCTGAGTCTTTCCAGTGCTGAACGCTTCCCAGAGAGAGCACAAAACAGTAGGGCTTACAGCTCCCGGGAATCTGCCAGCATGGAAACTCTACTTGACTAACAGCTCACAAAACTCCACCAGAGCTCTGGGACGGTCTTTCGTCTTTCCAGGGTCTTGGTGGGCTCAGCATGGTCTGAACAGCTCTTTGTGTCTGTGGCTGCTACAAGAGAAACACCTTTCCTCTTTTTTTTTTTCCCAAAAGAGAAGCTGTTGGGACGTGCTCACCATCTCGCCCTGTTCTGATAACCCTTTCGGCATCCTTCCATTTTCTGGTTATTCATTTGTTACCCCTGAAATCTGATTCCTGATCTCAGCCTTCTCTTATCAGCCCCTTTCGCTGAGGAGTTCCAAAGTTAGTTTTAATCTTTGCGCTCTTTCTCTGTCCCCAAGGCCTCGTTTTGCTGGGGTAGGAGTTGAGTGATAGGACTGACATTTGTGGGGGGAAGGGGCTGCTATCCATTAACTTGCTGTTATCTATCTATTCATCTGCCCACAAAACAAAGGTGTGATTGTTGCTCCAGCTTACAGACCTGTACTGGCTTCACTCCAGCTCCCGTGGGTCAGAGGAGCAGAAGGGACATGGATGCATGTCCTGAGCAAGCCCAGCAACCAGAGGGTTGCTGTGCTGGGGTCCGTACAGCCACGTCCTGCCCAGCTGCCGGTACCTCCAAGTGGGAATGATCCCATGCCGGCCACAGCCCGCCTCCCTTTGGACGTACAAACCTGCCCATGAAACACAGGTTGGACTATGCACCACCCTGGCATCTGGCAAACCCATTTTGGGCTGTGCTCTTATAGCAATTATATAGGATATAGGGTGCTAGAACATGAGTTCCTTTATCTCTGTTTCCCACATTACACCCTTTCCTAAGGCAAATTGATGCAGCCCCATTGAAGCTGAGGCACTGATTGACACTAGCTGAAGATCTGGCCGCGATTCTGCCGTGCTTTGCCTCTGGGCAGTCATTTACACCTGTTCAGAGTGCAAAAGGCAACCAGCAGCAACTGCTGGAGCTGCAAAGCACTGAGGTCCCATCCCAGTGCCTTCAGAGCCCAACATGCCACGCACAGATCAGTGGCACAGGGCCCAGTTCCCTTTGCATCTCAGTTGGTTTTGGCGTTGCACATAGGCATCCTCTCTTCAGCTTCTAGTAAACCTTGAGATCCCTGCCAAGATTCATGAAGGAAAAAGTTGTGATCCAGTTCCTGGAGGGTGACTTAGTGTAAATAATTTGCAGTGGCATGATGACACCCTCATGAAATCTAGCAGTGCACTGGTCGGTCCCTGAAATATGGAGCCAAGGACCAGTCCTGATCCAACGTTACATGTGAGTACCTTTTCATTTCCTTGCACACATAAAATCCCTGGCAATTTCCAGAAGAACTGCAGTTGTGCAAGCCAAACAGTGCTTGGCTTACTTTCTGAATCATCAAAATAGTGCCAGTTTGCATGGACAACATTAGCTTTTGAGCAAAGCTTGCCAACACTGAAAAAACCTTTATGTCTGAATTAGACCCCAGCTGAGTGCAGGTACTGGCTTGCCTAGGCTGTCCCTTCAGCCAGTGCCAGCCATGTGGCCAAAGACTCTTCCAGGGACTGGGCAGACCAGTCTCCATTCACTGCTTGCAATACACCTGCAGGAACTGAGGCTGAATTTTTCTTTGTCGTTTTACTGCTCTCAGTGACACCCTGTCCAGCTTGGCACTGTTTGGTGGCCTGCACAAACAATGGGAAAGCTGGATAGTCACCAACACACATCTTCAGAACCTGTTTTTCTTGGAGAATTCCAGACTCCTCTGGTTTTTGACACTGCCATCCAAAACCCAGTGAAATTACTGCAAGGCCTCCAGAACCAATTTCAAACAAAATGGGCCCAGCATTTAAATCTAAGGCATCATGTTTAGATCTGTGGCTTGCTTTGGGCTTCTAATTTCCATGGGGCTTTGCATAATAAAATACAATAATAGGCTGGACGAGTACACTGAGCAGTGGCTGTCAGCCAGGAGCTAATGAGCTCCATTGCAGACTGTTTAGCTCAAGACAAGTCACTTGACCTTCCAAAGTCACATTATCCCCACCTGTGAAATGAGGATGGCAATACTTGCCTCACAGGGGTGTTGTGAGGATTAATTAGCTGCTGCTTGTACATGACTTTGATGATGTTAAGAACTACATGCCTGCTAAGTATTGTTATTGTATCATGGCTGGGAAGATATTGCAGTTAGGGCTAAATCCTGCCCTTGGATCTTGTGCAAGCAGCATTTATATAACATTGGTACCAAACATCAACATGCACCTCATATCTCTGAGGCTGCCAAATCCCTGGAACAATAGCCTGCTGGGAGTCATGCGATGCCCTATCCCGCAGCAAACAGCTCTGGGCAGGAGCCCAGCTGCAAACTCTTTCTATCTCTTCCCCCATGAATTGACATTAGTAAATGTTTCCATCAGGGATTTCAGTGGTGATCTCAGGTCTGGGGCTCCATGTGCCATACAGAGCCAAGGCAGCACATGCTGCATGCTGCCGAGAGGAAATCCTGCCAGAGACAGCCACGCACATTCTTGTACATGGGAAAGCCATGATGGCTGCAGCTGGATGAGATGGCTGCAGGAAGACATGGATACATGTACAAGCACTGACAGATAAAGGGAAGCTCTCCTTGCCTAAACTCTAAGCCTTCAGTGGGTGCTCCCTTTCCCGTGTGCTCCTCTGGAAGGAAAGACTTTCCACTTGGCATTTGGGCCTAGATGCTACGGAACAGTGCTCAAAGAAAAGAATCCCAGTGGCTGCAATGGGCTACAGCTCCAGATCATTAATGGGCTCAAACCACAGCATCCAGTCTACTCAAGGCACACATAGGAGTTATGCATCCAAATTTCAGTGACATTTAATGGAAATCGGCCAAAAGGCTCCCTTTGATTCCTTTGAAATCTGAGCCATAACTGTCATTGTATCTCAGACGTGTGAACTGCTCTGAGAAGTCTCCCATATAGATCAGACTCCGATCAAACGGTTCCACTGAACTGAGCTGGATGAAGACAGAGGTTGAGGTGAGGCTGATCGGCTGCAATACTGTCTGAGAAAATACAAGCTCCCAAAGCCAGCAGTTTGAAAAGGCTGAAGAAGAAGGTTGTTTGGGTAGCCGGTGTACATTAACTATCATTTTCAGTCAGCAGCCAATGACTAGTTAGTGGGGCTTATCATCTCCAGCTATGTGAGGAATTACAATAAATGCCTGAAATGCAAGCAGGTTTCCGGCTTAGGTAGGTAAATAATGGAAGTCACTATTTTTGTCTGAGTTGCAAGAATTCCCCACCCCTCCCCACTGCAACACAGCTAACTCCACTCCCTGCTGCTTGGCAAAATGAAGTCCTTTCATGCATCCTTGGGACTTTTGCTTTGTCTGCAGAAGTAGCTGACTCATTATTTCCTTTTTGGTGGAAAGTGAGAGGTTACATTTTCTGCATTCATTTGTTTTAAATACTTCCAGAATGTAATGACTTAAGGATGAGCAGGAGATAAGAGCTGCTCTGAGACAGGGACTGCATGATTTGTAGAGAAAAAGAAAGAAAAGAAGCAACAAGAGCATAATTCTGGTGTTCCCAAAGCCTGCTAGCAATCCTCCCATTGCCTTCAGTGACAGGAGGTTTCACCTCTGCAGCACCATCCCCTGCTGAAAATACTCCCAAACTAGTCAGTGATTCAGCTGCTATCCCAACAGCCACTGGAGAAAAATTCTGGCTGCGTCTGCAGGATAGAAATAGGATAAACTTTGGATAGCACTTAGTAGTAAATAGTGAATAAAGTCATTACAGTTGATTCTCATTTAGCCCAAGGCCCTTCTCCCTGTCCTGGCATCCCCAGGCACGTGCCTGACCTAGCCTCTCTTGGAGGCCCCTTTGAGGTTTGTGCGAGGGAACCTTCACATGCCGGCTGAAGGAAACACCGGGAGGTGAATCAGGGTGGGATCCTGAGCCCTGCAGAGTTCTGTGTTGACCTGGCCAGGCTCCAGGCTGCCCCGGGAGTGCCTCAGCCCCAGTGAATGCACACACTGTTTGTGAAGCACTGCCGGGGGAAGCCTGGCAGAGCCTGGGGACAGTGGGCCCAGGGAAGGGTTAACCAGTGGCAGGGCTGGAAGGGTGTCCTCCCTCCATGCTCCACACATGCCGTATTTCTTAGCAAAGTGAACATATTAACACTGGCATGCTCCCACACACCGCCTTGGCTCTCCTCCAAGAAATCCTAACCCAGCTATTTGGCACACAAGGCCACAATTTTATTTACACAATCAACTTCTTGATAAACATAAAACTTACAAAATATGCCACACCCTTAAAATAAAAAATGAAAAACTGTTGGGGGGAACTTCAGTAACCTGACCTTCTTGGCCATTAGGGCCAACCTGCTTTGATTTGGTACCCCCATCCCAAACCACCTGTGGATCCATGAGGGTTTGTTCTGGATTTAGTCAGGGTCCTGCCTGGGGGACACACATGGGTGCTCTGCGGGGCTGAGAGCTGCCAGAGGGATCTGAGCTGACCCAGGCAAATTTCCTCCTGGCACCAGGGAGTGCAGGCAGGGCCTTCAGCACCTGCTAAACTTATGGCCCTGGGAACCCCCATCCTCACCTCCTTGCCCTGTGCCACCACCACTCCTGGCTAATGTAGTTGTCCTCTTGGGAAGGGAGGAGGGCCTCACTCTACCAGTAACCCCGAAGCGGTAGGAGTTGGCCTCCTTTGCTGCCCTTCTCCTCTTCCTGACATGAATCTTGTCAGAGGGGTCCTCTGTGTCTCTATGAACATTACAATTTTCAACTCCATGTACCCCGGTCACCAACTGCAAGTGGAAGTTGTAGGCTTTGTTTTGGGATGAAAAAGTTCTGATTTAATGTGGCCACCAGATTTTCTGGAGACATATTGCATTTTGCTGGAGCACCAGTCAGTTCAGCTGGGAAGCAGGGAAGGTAGGGAGCCTATACCTTCAGCAGCCCCCTGGGGCACCCACTGCCTTAGGTGAAGTTCTGCCTAAACATGAGATAAGCTGCCTCAGCCTTGCAATGAACTGAGAGGCACAGGTATGCATATTGCTGATATCTGGGGTCACCTGAACGCAGCTCCAGCACCTTCTCCTTCACCTTTTGAGCTCACAGGTCTCCACTGATCCTTCAAAACAATTGTCTTACTTGGCTATTTGACAAAAGGCTCACATCCTCAATCCATTGACTCTGTAGGCCCTGGAGACCAGGGTAATATTCAGTGCAAGCTCTCCAAGAGCCAGGGCTGAGGTTGTTCTGTTGACCTTTACACTGGAAACATGAAACCAAGAAGATGCTTAAATATTGCCTAAATCCCACTCAAGAGAAACTGCTTGAGAAAAAATAATGGGCCAAGGGCATTAAACTGATTTATACTGGCTGAGGATCTGGACATATCTGCTTTATTCCTCACAGATAAAAAGATCTGCCTGAGGCTAATAAGCTTTTGATAGTTCGGGAAACAAAGATTGATTTTTTTTAAAATTTTTTTTTATTTTTCCCACAAATAGGAAGAACTACCTTCAAATACCTGAGACACACTGCAATCATTTAGAAAGATAAACATCTTGATTCCTAGAGATAACAGGAGCTGAATGGTTGGCCTCAAAACCAAGTATTCGTGTCAACTCTCGAAACAAGAACGTTATTACTCTCCATTTCCACAACAATTTACATACAACTGCAAAGAAAGCCCTTCTCCCTTTGCAGCTGGAAAACGCACTGTAAACACATTAGCCAAAGCCTTGCAATAGTTCCTGAACACCTGGAGGTGGACAGATGAGCAGGTACCCTGGGCCATCCTCCTGGTTGCAGCCCGAGCCTGGTTTCTTTCGATGAATACCTGCCTGACCTGAGATGTGAAAGAGGCTCCCTCCCAGGAAAAACAGGAACACTGGAGCTTAGCATCAAGACCAAGGGAAGAAACTCTGCAGGACTTGGGCAAAAAGCACTTCCAGGTAGTTTCTGAAATAATCTAGTCATTATCTGCCAGACGTTTTGTCTCTCTTCATAGGCTGGGAAAGGAGAATGTGGGTCCACCCAAGCAGATCACAAGTGTGATGGCAATTTCCCAGGTTATTCACTACAAAACAACATCGTGCATTCACTCCTCTCTCTTCCTCCCCAAAAAGGAGCAGGTGAAATGAGAGCCACCAAGACCTGTCAGAGCAGATCTTATTTTAGGGTCTTACATGCAGTACTGTAGCAAAACATTTGCAAACAGTAATGTAGATATTTCTGCTACATATTCGGTTGCACATGAACAAAAGGCTCTCCTTGTATTGTGAATAATTTCCTCAAATACCAGATGTTGCCTGATTTCTCCAGAATGTCCAACTCCTACAATTTTATAGTGAGTAGTACTACATACAGTGACTTTTTGATAAAATAATTTTCATACCTAAGGGGCTAATTTCTCAATTAAAGTCAGTTTTTATCCTCTGAATACAAGGAGCTGAGTGTTTCTGATGCATAAACCAGAAGGCAACATTCACCCAGCTCTGTGTACTAAACTCTGAAGCAAATCTCAAGACTACCAAGATTGCACAGTTTTAGATGCTAACATGACTACTGTCATATAAAAAAGGGCCCAAACTAGAAGTATCTCAGCCCTGCAAGCAAGGACAGAGATCTTCAAGTTGGGGGAGCTTTCCAACAGCAGCACTGATGATCTCTCAGGAACGGGCTCCAAATTAACCTTGTCAAGCCTATTTCAGTGCCACAGAGGGCAAGATGTGGAGGAGGACTTCAAGGTGCTTTCAAACTAACTGAATCAGAGGTTTACCCAACCCCTCTCTTTCAGAAGTTTCTGAATAACGCACCAGCTTGAACCACTGGAAAGAAACAAATAAATGAGTTGGCAACTTCCACAGGGAGGAGCCTTGAAGCCCAGTTCCCAAGACCACGCCAACCAGCTCCGTGTGACAGCATACAGGAATGAAAATAGGTAGGTAACATTAACAGAAATACACTGAAGCTTAATAACAGCAGCTTGTCAGGACATGCACCCAGGAGAAATGGCTCATAACAGCTACAGCTTGTATTATGAGTGCTTCATAGCCACCTGGCTAACAGAGCTGCCTGAACTCAGCTCATGCGCTGAGTGTGCTGTGCATACCCATCCATGGTGCACATTCTGCAAGGACACTGCCCACCTGCAGCTGAGCATCTGTATTAAAAAGAGACACTGTTTCTCCTGTCAGATGTCTTAGAATAACAAGGCAGCAATGGACAGAGCTAAAGAGCTAACTAAGGCTCTGTCCTCCTTTGGTGTGAATCAGGAAGGTTTGCTCGGGTCGAATGGAGTTATCCCAATTTACACCAACTATCCAGCTCCATTGTATCAGCCATTTCTTGTTTCAGTCAGAGCTTCCATGTGTCTATCAGTAGCTCAAAGCAAATGCACACTTTAAAAGCAAAAGTAATCCCCCTGCCTTCCCTCTCCTGATCTGATTCGCATACAAAATGGGCTTATGAACTCAAAAATTATGGGAGGGATTCAGGGAGGAGGAAAGGGAGACACAAGAGCCCTTTTATTTTGCGTCTTATTCACAATGAAAATTGGCACAGAAGCCAACCACATACATTAACATAGTTTGGGCAAGTTTAACTCTCATGAATACATTTCTGTGGAAAAACTATGTGACTATGGAAAAATCCCCTCTTTTTTGCCATTTGAAAAGATAACAGGCTTCTATGTGGAACATACCCAGAACCTGCCTGATTCAGAGACATGGAAATACAAAGATGAATAAGGCTGAGTTTCCCATGCTAGGGGCCCATGGAAACTGAGAGGGGAGGAAGAAGTAAGGAGGCCCATTGACTCGGGAGAAGGACTTTCATCCTACAGGTGAAGGAAGTATTTGAAGGCACCAGTAACATTGCAGGCCTGTTCCAGAGCACATTTAAGTTACTGACAACATCACATTGACTTCACTGGGATGTTTTAAAATATAATCCAAGGCTATTTCCACATCACTGTGTAACGAGTGGGATCCAAAACACTTCAAGTGCGCCCAGCCCGGTGGCTGACCTGCCTTTTGTCCATATTTCTGCCTGCTAGCCTGGCACTGTTTGGGCTCTAAGTCTCCATATTGCATTGAGGAAGAGCTGAGCTCGGGGCCTTTCTGGAGGTCTCTCTCTCACTGATAAGCACACCAAACTGCACCATTGTCTAAGTCAGGCAACCTGGAGGAAGAAAAGCCTTGGCAAAATGTTCTGGGGTGTCAATGGTATCTCCGTTACCCCTCTCCACACTCAGGCTGAGCAGGGCTCTCAGTGGGAGCTGGAAGATTCACCAAGAGCAGTGGGCATATCCAGTGGACAAGGTAAGCATTCCTTTGTCTGATGTTGTAAGTGCACCTGGCACCCAAAATCTGAGATTTAAAGCTATCACAGCCACAGTGACTTGCTCTGGGACCCTCTGGCCCAACCCAACTGCTCTTCAGCTGCACCTTAAGACCTCTGCAGAAGGTCACAGTTACGCACAAATAGTGAGCTCACCTCACACACCCCTAACTGCAACCTAAAAGTTATTGCCATTCCCATTGAAAAAAACCTTCTCCTTTCCTCACTGGCACTGTACACTGCTAGTTCTGCTCCAGTGCCACATTCCTGGCAGAGGATGGTAACCTCAGAATGACTATTTTCTTTTGAATGAACACATTTGTTTTATTATTAGCCTATCAGATACAATAACTTGCACGGCAAGTCCTTCATCAGATCACTTCAGAAGCATGTCACTGCACTAGGCCTTTAATATCAGGCTAATTTGTTTCATAAATTAATAATTGAACTCTTTAAATGACTCATATTGGTATGCCAAGTCTCGCCATAGAGAAAACTCAGTGATCTCACAAGAGGACACATCGCAGAACCATCCTCCCCTACTATGTAACACAAAATTAAACAGCAGGGTAGGAGCAGGATGGAGCATTTTCCTTCACAATTAGCAGTTCAGAGCCCTTATCAATGTGATGCATCTAAGTACCAAATGCATTGCACCTGCCTAAACGTGGAGTTTCCACTGATGTCAGTGTGTGGAACAAGAAAAGTGTACAGACCCATACATGGAGGGCAAAGCATCTGCAGAGCAGATCAAAAGGGAACATTCTTCCTCTGGGACAAGTCCATCCACAGCTCTGTTGCTCTAATGACACCTAACACACGTCACCACTGATGTCATCGCAGAGTTTGCCTCCACTGGAGAGATGGGGCATGGCTGGAACCAGCAAACAGGATTTCTCCCAAATTGTCCCATGCTGACCACTTCCAGCCATACAAGATGCTGTCTTCGCTTTTTCCAACACAGCTGTCTCCAAAGACAACCTAGAAACAATGTCACACCTTGCACTGGTTTGGCAGCTGGTGGAAGGTAATCGATTATTTTGGGACCAGTACTGCAAAGGCACAACTCTGTTGCTTACTGGGCTGGGCTAGAGGGAGATCAGAGGGCTTCAGACAGGCTTGTCTACTGACCTGCTGGTTTTCCCTGGAGCCAGCCTTGCAGCAAAGGATGCTTTTTTCCTCACCTAACTCCCAACAATGCTGGGATCTTCACCTGCTTAGCCACATTCACCTCCCACCAGACTTAATGGAGTGAGTAGGCACTTCTGGAGAGAAAAACCACCCGGTCTACAGCAGATGCCGCCCATAGGATGAGATCAATATCACTCCCAGGCAGCTGGGAAGGCCATTTAGCTCCTCACCAGCTGTACCTGCCCACACATAGCCAGGTGAGTGGTCAGATGCTGAGCTGCTGCAACAAGTGAAAAGCACAGTTGTTTTGCACATATGACTCGCCTTGTGTGCATCTTTTACTTCTTGCCCACCTACTTTGCCTTGTTCTAAGCTGCATTTTATGACTGAACCTAGGACAGGGAAGCTGCTGCTGTTGCTGCACCTCCATAAGCAACAAAATTATGGAGACCTCCACTGTGCACAAAGGCTTGGTACAGAACTGCTCAGCCAGGTTCTTACAGGTTACTGTAAGCAAACATCTCTGCAGTACTAGTCAGTGTTTCACCCAGCAGATTTCTGAAATTAGAAAGCTACACGGTCCTCCGGTATAATTACAGATAATCCCATTCAATTCAGCACCACTGGTTAACCAAACATGCATTAGCTCCTAAGAGCAAGACATTATTTATTTTACCCACACAAAGCTTATCTTGTAGTAGCCATCAACTTTCCATGGCAAGATCATGCTCTACTGCTATACATCGGTCATTAGAGGCAGCTTCTAAACTTTAATATCTCCAAAGGAACAATAATTGTGACCCTTTCAATATTTTACCTTTACAGACAAGCGGAATGAACTCACTGGAGTCAGCAGGTGGTGTGTGTTCAGCTGCTCGGAGCAATATTCAGCTTCTCCGTTCCCAGCGAGGGCAGCTGCCATCGGGGAAGCAGTGCCCTGTGAATGTATCATTCAGTGGGTAAAGAGACCAGAGTTTGTAAGGAAGACATCAAAGTGATCTGTAATGTGCAGATGTTTTCCATGGAGAGGTTGAGAAAAGTGATGGCCAAGACTTTGTAAATCTCGTGCTGTATTTTTTCCTTCATTTTCTCCCTTACATCCCCCATTTCCTTGCCATGGAAGAATGATACCATTAAAATTATATATATGAATTATATCCTTAGCTGATATAATTTGTTGTGACTTCCCAGAGCTGTGTCTGTTTATACAAGTTGCAAATTTCTCCCATCAATTCAAATATCTACAGATTTACATCATGGGGAATAGTGTTATACTTTTTCCCATAGTTAAGAAGCCGCTTACAAAAAAAAAAAAAAACAAACAAACCACCCTTGACACCCATAAAACTTATATGTGGAGATAAAGATTCATAGGATGCCTTCTCTCACCCTATGTCATGTCCTTTATCCTTCTCCTCAGTTTATTAGAGGGTCCTCCCAGTGCCACGTGAGCCAGAGCTGAGCTGAGGAGTTGAGGACAGAGCCCATGGATGAAGCCATGGCTGGATCTGCTCACTGATGTGTTCCCTTTTCATCTTCTCAAGTAATGCTGTGAATACAACCCATCCCAAATGTCCCTGAGTCCTGCTGTGGACAGAGCCCTCCTCACTACTACCCAGACTCACTCATGGGGTGTAGGTAAAAATTCCTGCTCCATATCACCAAGGACAGCAAGTTCAATGCACAGGTCCCTCTGCCCAGGTGAATTCCTCAACCAGCAAGGTAAAAGATGTTTTTAAAAAGTTCTCCTTCCCTTTCATTTTCATTTCAAGAAACATTTCCTCCTCCTACGGAATAAAACCTCACATTTTCTATAGAATTAAATTCCTGTGTTCCCCTTGCCCTCATGATGGCGGCACGCGTTGTACTGTGCTCTGACTCTGGGCTGGCCTGCAGAGACACACAGGGAGGTTTCACGGAACATTGCCAACTGATGTCCCACAGAACGTCCCTCCCGTGAATAAGTGCCAGTCTGTGCACACAGCATATACAAAGACAGACACTTCCCATTAGGAAGCAGTTTGTGGAGCCATCTGGAGAGCTTAAACATTTCTGAACACTGCAGAGCAAGAATTCCTTGGCTGGACCATATGTTGACTGAGCCTGGTTTTTGGATACAGAGAATTATCCTGAAGAGTCAGGTGACTCAAGTGCCAAATTCTTTACCATATTTACTAATTTAATTTGACCACTGAAGTTCCCCAGGCTTGTTTGGAAGCCCCAGTTGTGATTCCAGGAACCAGTATGTCCAAAACATCCCACGGGTTGAACACTGTCATTAAAAGCATGACCTGTTCCTGCTCGAGGCAAGTGATGGAGTCCCTGCAGGAGTGCAGTGAATTAGGTGGTTGTCTCACCCATCTCAGCAGTGCCTCTGTACTGGGGAGTAAGACCCGAGACCACTGGAGAGCTCTGAGGCCACAGTAAAAACCTTATATTTCTTCCAATAAAAGCTGAGCTTAATGTTTCCCAGTGACCTGAAAGAAAGGTGCAGATACATTTTCTGGATGAATTTAGGAGAGACTAACCAAGACGATCAGGTATTGGACCAAGTGACCAAGAAGATGCTGAGAGAACTAGACTTGTTCATCCTCTAGAAGAGAAGATGAAGGGGAGACGTTATTCCTGTCTAGCTAACTCAGAGACATCACCAAGAAGGCAGAGCCAGGTTCCTCTTGAAGGTGCACAGCTCTGCCGGTCATGGCACTAACACCCTCCTGGAAGGCCCCAGTAAGGCTCTCCTGTAACCCCTCCTCTCCACTGTCAGGCTTAGGTGCCTCTCTGAGTACTGCTTTCCATACAATCTCCTGCCCCGAGATCACTGTTTCCATCCTGTTCCTCTTTCCCTGAGATTGCTAACTTGCTGGAGGTTAAGCTGCCTCTCAAATGGCCCTCATCCCACTTAGCCTGCATCCCAGGATTTTCTTTCATGAAAAAGGCACTGTAAAGGCTGTGGACCCTGTGATTTACACTTTTTCATCTCCTGCAGAAAGCCTGCCGTATATGTGATGATACCATTCAGCTCCGTTTACCTGAGAACTTAAAAAAATACCATCAGAGGTTGTTTTTTCCATATGGGTAAATAGTAGGGGTGGGAGTATTCCTTATGGGAAGCCTGGAACAGTCGCACTCTGTCGGCCTGACATTTCCTCCTGTAATTGAAACTTTTGATGTTAAAAATTCCATATACACAGTGTATCTCTAAGCCAGGCAGAGAGAAGGGCAGAGGTGGGCTCGACATTAGCACACGGTTTCCCCAACACTCCCCCCAGTGCAGCCAGTTAAACTACAGCAGGTGAGATGTGTAGATGTAAGGGGAGGAATATGAGGAAGGAAATACCAGCTGGGTTAGGTAATTTGGGTCAGAGGAAGCCAGACGCAGTTACACAGGCAGGTACAGATCAAACCAGCTTGAGGCTCTGGGTCTTCACATCTGCCCATGCCCTGCAAAGGAGGACAGGCAGAGGTGCACCCACATGGTCCTGTGCTCACCGGGGTGCTGTGTCTTGAACATCCAGGCTGTGCCCCGAGAGGACAGAAAAACAGCTCCCTCAGAAGCAATGAGGACCAATGGGGAGAAATAACTTTGCCCTCTTGCAGGTTAAAGGATGTTTCCTGAGTGTCTTTAAAATTCCCATCCAATGCTATACCACCTAATTCTTAAGGAAATCAGACAAATGGCCAAATTTTAACGCAAATCCCAGCCAGCCTTAGGTGAAAATCCAAGCAGAGGAACCCATCACTGCCAAACATAGGCTTATCTCCTCACCAGTTCCAGATCCCTCCAGAACCTTACACCTGAGCACATGCACAAACCTGCTCCCCACTCATGCCAGCCCCAGCCACTGTTAACCCAGTTTATCCATAGGGATTCTTCCATCTGGGCACAGAGCTCGTGACTCCACAGGGGATTCACCCAGCACAACTCTCCCAGTGCTGCCTCAGCTCTGCAGCAGCCACCAGCTCAAATCCTACCTGAGCTCCAGCTCTACCCCACCCCGGCAGCTCTCATCATTCCCAGCCCTTAAGAGAGCTGGATGCCCATCCTTCTCCTCCTCCGTGAAACCTCCAGGCTCCCCTGGGGTGAACAGCAGCAGCAAGAAACATCAGAACGCCAGGATCAACCCCGGCCCCAGGTCCCGGCAGCAGTAAATACGGGAATAAGACAAAGTGCAGGACAAGATGGAATCCCTGTGAGTAATGGACATAATTACATTAGCTAGGCAAAGTAACTTTATGTTAAGAAATATTTTTGGCATGCCATGAAAAGTTTAAATCCTGTCACACCCCAACAGTTACAAAAGTCAAAGGCAACATAACACGAGCTTTATTTTAACTGTTACATGCATTTGCATAAAAATGCTTCTTCAGAATGATAATGCAACTGCGCTTCCCTGTTTCGTGTTTTTTTGCTGGCTTCCCTTTTGATGCAACTTTCTTGCACCCTCAAAGGCACAAAGTAGAACAGGAAACAGTTCTACCTGAGTCTCTTTCTCAGGCACCTTCAAAAATAAGGCTCAGTCCTTTGAGCTTCTCTCACATCTCCAAAGACAGGACGGTAAAAAAAAAAAAAACAAAGAACCCAAAACAAGTAGCTAGGCTAAGTAATCATTTCTGAAAATCTGGCTTTTCACTGTCAAATGTGACTCTGACCCTCCAGCTATGACAGTGACAGACACAACAAGCAAATTACATTCCTCATTATTCCTCCTATCAATCCTTGGGAGCAATGGGCAGCACAGGGCAAAAAACCCCAACTGGGCTGGATCTACAGAAACAGCCATTTCAACATGAAAACAAATGAGTTATTTTAATAGCCACTCAGATTAATTTGCATTTCTAACCCTGTACCTTAAATAACAAGGGACTATCAACTCAGTTTGCTTTTTGGATTTCCACAAAACAGTTCATTCAGAAATAGAAGCAGAGAAAATGTTAGGTCTCAAAAATACCAAAATGCATTTTATCTCACAGAGTCTTTCAAACTCTGTCACCAAAGCAGGCAAAACTGAACCCCAAAGTTAACAGCTGTTACATTTTGATGTTAGAGCTAATATACAGATGCTCATTTTTATTTAAATATTTAATTTAGGAAAGTCTGAGTTTCTCCATTCAACACATTGCTTTACTTTTAAAATTACTTTAAAAAAAAAAATAAAGTCTAAAAAATTAATAAATATTTTGGTTCAGATAGCATTTATTTCAGACAAAAGTAATTTTTTAAAAGTTTTTGACAGAATTAGTATATTGAGAAAAAGGTAATTTAGGAAGACCTAAAAAACCCAGACTTGCCAGTGATCCCAGTGCCTACCAGTTCTTCTTACATCTCTTACCAAGGCATCTTGCAAAAGAAATAGGTATTTCAGTTTTTGAAGGCAAAGTTGGGATGATGGATTGTGCAAAGATTCATTTTTTTTTTACTCCAGTGTCCTTGAGAAGTCTCCTAAAACTGAGTATGCCCCAGGATGTAAAAGACTGGCCCTTACTGAAGGGGCTCACACCTGAGCAAGAAGCAAAGATGGGAACTCAGAAATAACTGTGACTTGCCCAGTGCCACAGCACAGACTGACAGCAGTGGTCCAAAACGAGTCTGGTTCACCTCGACTCTTCCATAGGGACCTGTCTGCCAGGACCATAGGTATGGTCAGACTAAGTGATAAAAACTTTATTTTGGTTTCTCCTGCCTTATTTCTGCTACACGGGCTGGCAGAGCATTGCAGAACTTCAGCAAGTACAAATGTAATGGTCCTCAGCAAATATCCAGGAGAACCAAGGAAGATCTTTATCTTGATTTTTTTCCAACTGGAAGAAAGGAGAACTCCCAGTGTGCCACCAGCAGGAGGCACATACCTAGAATTATCAATTGTGAGATAAAGAAAAAAATCTGAGGAGGAAAAAGAGATACCAGGTAAATAAAAAAAGTGCTGCCAGGAACCAATGGGAATACTTAGCCTCAGAGTTGTTGGAGTCTCTGGTCTACTGCTATGGGTAAACATTTGTCTGGATGACAGTACATGGTGTAAAATTGTGTGAGATGGGCCAGAACTAAGTCATGATTGATGAGCCTTGGAAGAGCAGGGCCGGGCTCTCCACGGTTGGTTTTGCAACCTTTGATCTTTATAGCCATGCATTATAAAGCGGTTTCAACTTGTAACTAAATTCCTAACATACTCAGCTGTGAAATCCAGACATATCCTGAGTAATAAAACAAATACATAAACTGGAACTTAGGTGAGAGTCATCTTTTACTGTCACTTAATGCTGAAAACACCTAGAGCTTGTTATACCACATTCAATAGGAAAACATCACTTTAAGAGCAGCGTGAAGCGATTTGGGCTGCAAACAAGTCAATCGGCCTGCAGAGCCTACACGATTAATCCTATCAGAGCACTGATTTCCAGTGCCTCTGAAGAGCATCACAAACAGGCACCTTTCAGACTCTTACACATACTGTAACTGTCCTGCACCATGCTCATGAAATCCAGCTTCTATCGCTCTGTGTATCAGAGCCACGGGCCCTATGCAAAAACATCATTCTGCCAACTGTGGATATCACCAATAAATCAAGGCAATTGCACAAGCCACAACTTAGGTGGCATTAATTAGATCAGTGGAAGTTATGATCCAACATAATTATCACTGCTACCCCACCTACATCTAATTTTGGTATTTCTTCCTATCTTTGCCCCAGAGGGTCCATAGGAGACTCAGATGCATGCTTCAACAGTGTCAGTCTCCAGAGGCAGCACGAAAGAGCAAGGGCTGGTAATTACATGAGCGCAAGTAAGGGGAAGGGGACTATCATGAGATGTGATCAGATACTGTTCAACAAGGGGAGAGAGAGAGAGAAATTCACCCTTTGCCCTTCACACACCTCGGAGCTTTGCAGCTGTACATGAGGTCTAGGTTTTGTGCTGCCCGATCAGACCCACCAGTTCCCATTCGGCAAGGTGTGTACGTAAAGAAATAGCTGCAAACACATGGACAGTCTTAAAAAAAAAACAGATTTCCCCAAGTCTTACACACATGTTGAAAATGCTTGATCAGCACAGCCCAGGAGCGGGGAAGAAAGGTCAGTGTACTGGGATGGGACTTGTGGCATCTCTGACCACATCTATTAACAGCAAGCAGTGCAGAACAAGAGAAACAGATACACAGAGAGAAACAGTCGGTGCTGAAGACCTGACATCCATATGGGACATTTCCATTCCTTACATGCTTTACTTCAGACTAGCTGCAGTCCCATGGCAGTAGCAACCAGCACGAGCTGGCTCATGCCAGGTGCAGCCCTGAAGCCATCCCAGAGGAATCCAGTTGATGTCCTCCATGCCTGCTCTGTGACATAAACCTGCAGTTCAGTGAGGATCCCTGGGAGACTCATTCAGAACTATTAGCTCAATTAAAATGCTAATGCCAGAGACCCCCTTAGAGGCATCTCCAAACTGGGCATGGATGAGTGTCTGGGGATACACATGTGCTGACATCCACCCAATGCTTTAGTGATTTCTGAGCAAACACCTCCTGAGGTGGCTACAGAGGGAGAGCCGTAGCAGTGTGACCAAGTCAGTGTGACACTGCACCCAGGCTATTTTGTCTTGCTGCAATAGCCCAGTACAACACCTGACACAGGTCTGCACAGGGTGACAGGAGTGTCCCCAGACAGCAGTGCATGGTGTGGCTGCACCAGCACGTGGGCAGCTGCTCCCCTGTGAGGGTGTGGGTGTGCTCTTTGTCCCTGTCACTCCTTCTGTCCATAGGCACAATTTTACAATCCTGTGTCTCTGAGGCCTGGGCTTCAGGAAGCAAAAGTCACACAAGTACAAACACAGATACTTGCAGGACTGAGCCCCGAATCACAGTCCAGGAAATGGCTGTAATGACAGTGAATGGCTGAAGAAGCACCTTTGAGTCTTTGAACTGGCTCGAAGTTCTTTATACAAAAAAGTACCATATCTTTCAGCTCACAGTGGTCCTTTCTGACTGAAGGTTGCACCATTACAGTAGGTGGAAGACAAAGACATTCTCTGCCAAGAATCCCCAAAAGGTGCTCTGTTTTAGCAGGTCAGTTGGTTCTTTTTTGTCCTTTCTTCTATGCATCTGCTCTTCCTTACACTTAAAATAAAACATCATACCTTGACACTGCACAGGGCTCTTCTTAAAAAGAGCTTGGTGCAATCAGGTGTGTTCCTAGTGAGCTGCAGCCTGCAGTACAAAGACCCCACTGTTTTTCAGATGGCTGTTCACTAATGTTCACTCAACAGAAGAGACCAACAGTACCGCAATATCCATCAACCCGCATTTGCTTGTGATTAAAGAAAGGTCAGGAGCTGTGCCTTTCTGAGAATCACACTCACCCCTGCATGGCCAAAATTCAAACATATACAAATTTCACAATGGAAACATCCAGAAACATGAAACCTGACACATGAAAAATATTAAACAGTCAGCTGTGTGAATCTATTAAGGTTTGTAAAATCGATTTACTCCCATGGTTGCATACAGAACTGTTGAGATACTATTTGGTACCTAACAGCAAAAGCTGCTGTGTTCTGTTTTTTTCATGCCTCACTGCTACAGAAAGGCCCTGATTCACACCACTTCATTATCTTTCCTCATTTTTATAGGCAGCCAGAGGGCATGCTGGATCCTCAGTTTGTTTGTCTGGATCCACTCATTAGTAAATTACATGTAGTGAGCAATGACATGCACCTGGACATTTAGTCTGCGTAGATTCTTTAACATTCAAACTAGTTATGCTACTTCAGCAAAAAAAGTAACAGATCTTTCTGAAATGCAATTGTTTTTCTTTATGCTTTTGTATTTCTCAGAGCCGTAGCATCAGTGGAGAGGAAATACCGTAGAGCAAGAACCAAGGAGAAGAAAGAAAAACTTCTCCCTAGGAAGTGCTGCTAATAATCCCTTTGCTGTGAACACAGGGTCCTACAGCCAAGACCATGGCCACATTATGGTGGTAATCTGGGTGGCAGCATGGACAGGTTTTGCTGTACAGCTAGACAAGAAATACCAAAGAAAAACACAGGTATGTAGAGATTCAGCTGGGAAATTTGCAGCAATCTTGAGTGTAGGCCTGGTATGTGGCTCTGGAAATCTGGAAACAGAAACTACCTAGAAATCTGCTTTTAAGGACCAAGCCGGTAATTCATACCTGGTTCTCTAGTGGTGTCACTACGTAGAATTTGCTACTGTAATAAAGGGAAATGGGGCAGAGAGGGACAGATACAGGAGACAGGGAAGGCATGAGGTGCTCCATATCCTTCCGGCATACACCCCTTGGAGACCATGGACAATTGAAGCAAGAATCAGAGAGACACAATCCAACACAACCCCCTGCTCTGCTTTTCCCATCATTCGCTGGGTACTGCAGAGAAGGCAGTTAAAAATGTCTTCTAAAATAGCTTTAAGGATTGGAAATCTGATAAGGCAAATACAAGTGGCAAAGCTCCACTGACGTCAGTGAGACTTATATAAGGGAAGATTTTGTAATGGTAAAAGTAATACTGGAACTGAAAAGTCCTGCACACTGAACAAGGAAGTTTTTCAGGTTAACCTCAACACAAGCCACAGATTTGTCCTCAAAACAATTTCCCCCCTGCCCTGAAAATAAAAACTGAACTCGGACTATTTCTGCAAAAATTGTCATTTTGTGTGTACAATCACATCAGCATAATCCACTGCAAAGCTACTCATTAACAGGTAACGGAGATATTAATGCAGAATGATATTTTTACATGCAAATTTTGAATTTCAACACAGGAGAATTTTAATGAAAAGATGTGAAAGTGAAATGCAGTACATTTAGCCAGTCCTGGGACAATATGGTGTGGGAGTCATTCTTCTTTCATACAATTCTTCTTTTCTGGGCCATCGAGTAAGTTGGTGTGAATTAACACTGGTCATTTGAAATCAACGGGAAAAAATGGAGCTATGCCAAATTACATCAGTGAAGGATCCAGCTTTTTGACTTCAAGTTATCCTCAGTTAACACTGGCGTAATCAGAAAAAGGCGACATTTACTTCTCTGCCCAATGAAAATAGCCTGGGTATTGGCTACTTTCAGAGAAGTGCCTGAAAACATTCCACAAACCGTGAATTATTCACAGTATTAAACAAATAATTGTGACTAGTAAATAAATATTTGAAAGTAATGGCTGGTTCATACACCATTCAAACATAGTGTAAGGGGGAGATATTCATCATATGAATTACCCATTAAGAATTATTGGCTCAGCTCTACTTATAACTGATAAAACAGTCATGTGGATAACAAGGCAAGTGTTTGGCACATCTCCTGCTTTCATTCCCAGCAATATGGCTTCCTTTTCAACAGATACATAAGCTCAATTATTTATCCCCCTTCCACCAGAGAAACTAACTGCCTTGCGTGCACCTGAAAGGCGAGAGCTGCAGCGCAGTTTCCCCAATCCCTACTTGTCTGGTTAAATTCCAGGTCAAGCAACAGCCCTCTGACAGAACCACATTCCTGCTGTAGTTTCAATTACCTAAATTATTCTTCACCTCCTGTCCTAAGCATGGGCATATTTTTGATGGCCTGAGCTGGGAAATGTGAATGCAAACTGCTACCAGATGTAGGGAGCAAGAATGATTTCATATCAGAGGCACTGGCCTCCGAGTCAAAATACCTGAGCCTCTGCTGTGCCACAGGCTTTCTCTAAGCCACTTAGGCCCAAATCCCCGAAGGTATTTAGGCTTTTAACTCCTGTTCGTTTCAGTGAGAGTTAAAAGCCTAAATACCTCCATGGATCTGGGTTTTAGCCTCTGTGGTTATGTCTACACAGCACAAGGGTATCCATAGTACCGGGCAGGGACATCAGAGCTGACTCTTAACACCCTGGTCCGGTAGAAGAGCAATATCCTGGTACTGGGCTACTATTCAGCCAAGAGTTGAACGTAATGTGATTGTGGATAGCCCTCACCACAGCATTCACAGGAGCTAGCCTGGATACCTCCACACAGCACTGCATGCTGCTGGGTGGGTACAACCACAGGCCCCAACATCACACTGCAGTTTGGGTCACAGACTGCTTTGTCAAGATACAAGGAGAAGGAGTGCATCCCATAAAATTTGCTTGTTGGGCAGCACAGAAAGCACAGGCAGGCTTAGTTCTGCTGAATGACCCTACGAATTCCATTTTAATTCAGCTTCCACTAGCCACAGAAAGGCAGCAGGGGGCTGTGCAACATGGTCCCAATTAAATATCCAACATCTTTCACTTATAACACCAGTACAACATCTGACTGTGTCTCCAAAAAGAATCAGAGCAAATAGTTAATGCGCAGTTATGGTAGTTAAAATAGGAAATGCTTTGCTGCTATCCTGTTGTCAGTTTTGGCAAGTAGCACTGGGGAAGCGAAACACTGATAACATTGCTTTATTGTTCGTGTAGGTCCCAACCTTAACATGCTACATCTGTATCTTCTGTCTCAAGAAGTTGCTTTCTTTTCATCAAACACATTCCAGAAGTCAACAGTAAAAGCACTGACAAGAGACAGCAGATTGATCCATTAACTCTCACTCACTGCTAACAGTTCCTTGGCTGAAACCGGACCCTGCATTCCACTTGGGAAGGTTTGGTAAGTTCAGAACATAAACACGCTCGCAGGATTTGGTTACTGCTCTCATACACTGCAGCTTCTGCCTCAGCATAGCAGGAGGTGCTGGGAATCTCTACAGGTGCTGTGCCTCCCATTTGGTATATTTTACATGCGTAATTAGTAACAAACAGGACAGGCCCAACAAGTCCGGTGTGCCTTGCGCTAGTACTATACTACATTCTCAGTTAGTGCTAATCAATGTGGTTGCAATGAAGGGTATTACAGCATACAGCTTGTTCTAATATGTCTAACAATAATAATAAATAATAATAGTAATAATGCACTCTCTCTTTGCCAGAAAAGATGCAATTAAATAAGCACATATTTTCCCTTTGGAGACAGGCCCTTAAGCATTTTCCTTTTAGCAGCAGATAAAATGAAAAGTCTTGCCTCTCATGGCTTTGAATTCGGTTTGCAACACCAGCCTTTATTTTAAGTTAGAGCTATGCAACAATGCTCCTTTGTTGAGCTATTATTCTCCACCCGTATGACCGAAGCACACGGGGTCTCTGCCCACTGACCAACTCTCCAGTGTGCTGTGAAAGCACGGCGCAAATCGTCGCTTCTCACACAGCTGCTCCCAAAACTGCACAGCCCAGCGCGGGCTCCGCTCCATGTGTGGCTCTCTGCCCCCCTCTACTGACTACCACAGTCGGTGCCGGTCCAATTCCTGCATCCAGGGACTCCGCCTGGGGTGCTGTTACCCTTGGAGAGGTGACAATACACGCAAGATGCTGGCTTATCCTGGGAAGAAGTTGATTTTTCCTATGCAGCAGCTGGACAAACAGGGTTTTGTCCAAGCAGGCCTCCGAGTTCGGCTTCTGCATTGCTCACAAAACAGAACAGGGTTTTGTGCCGCGAGGTTTGACATGGAGGTAAAACACGGCTACAGAATTCCAGCCAGGGCCCTAACACTGGGGTTCAAGAGGGTGGCTTTGGTGCCCCTTCAGAAATGAAACGGTGCTTCTCCTTTGGGCCACATTCTTGGGATTTATGCCATTTTCTAGGATGGTCATCTACTTCTGCTGAAAAGTTACTGTTTTTCAAGATCTCACTTTTTTTGATGTGATAGTGGCCCTAGCAAAGGAAAAAGGACACTTTTCAAAGAAACATACCTAATCGAAAAGCCACATTTCTGGAAAACATGCTTCCAGTGTATATATGAGTCTACCTAGTACTGCTCTTTTCTTTTCATGCAGACTATGGTACCACACACAGTCCCACAGCTCAGGAGCAGAACCAGCAGACATTGCTATGGGAAAATGCCAGGAGCTGCTCCACTGAAATCACTGGGATTTCTGCCACTGATTTCAGTAGAGCCATGATTTCATGCAGGACTGCTGCCATTGGACTCAAGGTTTAATTACACAATTCTTTACTAACTGGCTCTCTAGGTTTCTGCAAGGCTGATTTCCTTCCAATCTCACTGCAAGGGTTAGTTCTGACTTGTTACAGGGGCCTGTTTGAAAGCTGCTTTTTGTTCCTTCTGCTTTTCTTCTTCCTTTGGTACTGTACACTCACAGACACAACTCCCTGTTCCAGGGGGATCTGTGTACACATTGTCCATGTTTACATATTAACACTTCAGTTTTCTCTCCTTTGTTGTCTCAAGTTTTTTTGCCCTTCTGCTTTTCTCTTCTCCATGATCAGGTCTCATATATTTAATACACCCTTTTGTTACACAGGTCTGTAAACAGATCCCTGATGGGGGATGGGGAGGAATATTTGCTGCTGTTACTATTATGAGTCTGGTTTGGCAATTTGCTCTGTTTCCAGGTCATTTTGGCCTTCTGTCATGACCATTAAGAATGTCAGATCCACCTCTGCCTATACAGAGAGATGTCCTACACATTCCAACTGCAAGTCCTTCAGGACTCACAGCAGTGAGAGCAAAGGGACCTGAGCTTTGGACAGGACTGGGAGCATCTCCATACTAATTCTGAACAGAGAACTTCCAACACCTTAATTTGCAGCTGTGACTTTGCCTTGCAGTCAAAGCTACAACAGCAGCACACTGACCAGCTCCAACCTTGCTCCTTTGGGCACCTTAAGTCATGGAGACACCGCGTTCAGGCACCGGCTCTTGCATATGCATGTGGCATCCTGGGCGGGCTTGTCCTAAGCCCTAGGAAGATTAAAGCCAGTTGTTACTTGATTATCTGCACTGCAATCGCACCTCCAGTTGCCATGTTGGTGCACAGTGGGTGACCAGGAGACCGTTCCCCTCTCTGTGCTGTACTGTCAGAAGTAGCATGAGAGGTGTGACAAGGAGGGCTGGAAGGCTGGACTGAGGGGTCCTGCTTGGTTTCTCCTACAGCACCTGGGATTTTGAGAGCAGCTCACACACAGAGGGATATTTCAGTCTCTCCCTTTCCTCCCTACACTCTGCAAAAGAAGACAGACTTGGGACTGGGATAGCCTGGATTGATTTTAGCTGCTTTCTCAACAAGCGAACCGTTAAAGGGAGAAACACACTTCTGTATGAAATTGTGCTTGCATTATGTATTTAAAATCCTGGAAGAAGCATGAGATGAACTATCATGGAGATTTACAGAAATTGAATGAACCACTTTTCTTATACCAGTTCAGAGTTCCCAACTTATATCCACTTACAGAAGAAACGTGAATATTTTACTTGTCTTGGATCCTGCAGAGGATTCTTGGGGTCCCAGAACCAGATGCCGAAAATCACTGCTTTGCACCACTGCCTGACATGAAGAAAAATGCCACCAGCTGCAGCTGAGTTATGTGTGAGCACAACTAATGTGAAATAAGAATAAAGTCTGTAAGCATCTAAGTCTGCAACTGTGCTCTAGCAGAGCTAGAGCATCTGCAAGTTCCGATTCATAGATTCGGTGATGTATCTTATCTGCACACAGAAGTGCAATAGTGAGTAAGAGAAAGTTATGAGCACTTTGGACTCATCATTTCTCAGAGGCTACACTGAGAGGGCCTCTAAAAGGTGGAGCCTTTGAGGAAGTCCCAAGTCCCAGACAGAGAACTTCAAACTGCAAACCACTTCTCATCATCTTTGCCTAAATTTGTAACAGTCGAGACAGAGCTATGGCTGACAGAAAACCAGCTTCCTTAGTGTCTGACCTGATTATTCAGAAATATTTTCAACATGAGAACTATGAAAAAAATTAAATCCAAGCACTTGTGAATTGCTGCTGACCTGCTACACAACCGCTCAGCATCATTTTCTTCAAATGGCCCAACAATGTACACGTTAGCAGGGCCGTGTCAAAAGCTCCAGTGTCCCACTTTGGCTAAGCAAGGATAAGTTTGGATACTTATTTAAAAGTTGTTTGTATCCCTTAGTCCATGAAGCCAGAGGGAAAATATTGTTGGAATAATCCTTCTCATGAGGTCTCCAATAATACCTGCATCCAGCTGGGCTAGAAAAACACTGGGAGCAACCTTTCAGAGTCTTTCCTCATTTTGCCTTCCAGTTCCAGCTGAGACCCGGAAGAGCAATATTTTGTAAGCAGGACCAGCAGTGGGAGAAGGAAAAGTTTGCTAAGTCTTGGTAAACATATCTGTATGAGCCAGCACCGAGTGCCTGCCTCTGCACATATCCAAAGTCCAGGGAACCACAAACAAGTGTAACTGGCTGTACAAATCATATATTCTCTTGATAGAAAAATACAACTGCGTATGTGCCTGAGCCTCTGCACTTAAGTAATTGAGGAAAATAAGTCCCTTTTAATTTCAAAAAGCTCTCAGCTGTGTCCTTAGTAATTAAGATAGCATGGATGCAATAAATCAGTACATGTGCCAACCCACAGAGGTCAAATATAATCAGGCAGCAAATTATAGTAAACATTTATGAATCCCTTGTATACGGCACATGACCCCACCCACTCTTTTTGGCACAGAGGTTTGCTGTTGATTGCACTGGTCCTTCTGGCATTTCATGTCCTCATGCAAGTCATACCAAGTAGCCTCCCTGAAATATTGTACTTGAACATGATCAGACTCATTTTAATCATTGTGTGTATTTTAAATGATGACTAACACACTGAGAGGACAAGAGAAACCAAAATGGTCAGGGAGCTTTTTTTAAAGAGGAACAAGGAACGTGTAAATTGAGGTTTCTATTTAAGTATCAAGAAATTCCATGCAGGGGAAGGATAGCCTCGGGGCTGAAGCCCAGGGTTGCGGTGTGAGACCCTGCTAACCCCCAGCATGTCCCCAGGACAGTACAGGAAACCCATGGCAGAGTCCTGTGAGACCTGAGTTCCTCAGCTCTCCCTCTGTGGAACAGGGATGACTATGCTTTCTCACTCCCATCCTTTATCTGTCTTGCCCATCTATACAAAAAAACACACTTTTTGAAAGGGACTGTCTTTAATTAGGTGTCTGTGTGTGCTTAGCACAATAAGGTGCCAATTTTAGCTGAGGTCCCTGAGTGCTCCTACCTGGTAAGTGAAACAGGCATTTACTGCAGGGTTAATGACCAACTGAGATTACCTGATCTTATTATTCCATTTGTACTGCTGTCACACCTAAAAGCACCAGCCATAGACCTGAACCTGTTCTGTGTTTGCATTTAATGCATACAGCACATAATGACAGTGCCTCTCCCAAACAGCTTAAAATTAAGTTTTCCTTTCCCTTCCCCCACCACCAACTTGCAAGGAGCTTATTCCAGGGAATGCTTTTCAGATATATCTCCCACCGTGACAGCTTCAAGTATCTCCTTGTATCTGCTCAGATTAGTTCTAGATAACACCTGAGAAATGCTGATGAGATTCCAGTTACAACCAGAGGAAAGTGAGACAGATTTTCTACCAAAAGGTTTACAGAAACAGAAAGATTTCCTGGGGTTTTAAATGCAGTAATTTCCTGCCTTTTTTTTTTTTTTTTTTTTTTTTTTACAAAAGGAAAAATTAAATTAAACCTAAATAAGAAAGACCAAGGAAGCAATCTGGTGTTTTGTCTTTAGATGAGAAATTAATTTTGATGGAATTGCAGAGTTCTTACCAAGGGTTGACTTGAGAAAAAGCATTCCTGTTTCATTTCCCTCTAGAAAGCTTTGACACCAAAACAACAGAGACTTCTATGCACAAGCCCAGAGGGTTTGGGGTATGAAATCCCCCACCTAACCACAATCTTCACTTCAGTCTAAATCCCTTGAAGCTCCTCTTGCATGTTACAGTATCTAGGGAAGCCTAATACAAGATAGTACATGCTGCATTTGAGGATACTTTGGGTGCTGAAGTGGAGCTTCTGGTAGGGGATGAAAGAGATGGAGGTGGGAGATGTCCTGTGTTACAAGCCATTTCCTTTCCCTGTGATGGCACTGATCCTTCAGAGAGACTTCCTTTCTTTGAAAAAACTTTTCAAGGGAGGTTCCTTACCAACTGCAGATGAAAGGACAGGAGCTGGCATGAATATCTCATCAGCATCGGTGCCTGTTTTATACTTTGCACACACCTGGAGAGTCCTGGACTACAAGAGAAACCACCTGTACGTCTTTGGTAACCAGAGAAGTTCCCAGAGCAAGTCTGGGACTCCATAAACTGGCATTTTACCAAGAAGCCACTGACAGTAGGAAGTAAGTACTTTTTCCATTGCCTTCTACAAACTGGAAAGAGGCCCTGCAGCTTCATTTGGCTTGTGTGTGCAGAGGTGCAGAATGGAGAGATCAGGGGCCAAAGTAGAGACTCATTCCAACATTATTCAGCTTTTCATAACAATCAAATAATGATCATTTCTGAAAAGGAAATTACTTCTACTTAAATAGAACAAAAAGAGAAAGTAATGGCGTGGCCTTCCATTCTGCCCTGCATTAGTACCTTCCTACTATAAAAACTGCCTTTCAGGCAGAACACCTCCCTGGATGTCCAAGTGGATAAAAGCTGGGAAAAAGGAAGACCTGTGAGGAAAGCAAAGAATCCTTTTCAGAAGGGACCTCACAGGATGTCCTCCTAGAGGTGCCACCACATGCTGATCCTAGCCAAATGCTCACCAAATCCCAAATTCTATGAGCTTGGAATACTGCACAACAGCAGGCCTACCCAGACCTCCTTTTGGAAAGATGGGTGTGACTCATTAAATACTCAGTGCAGGATGCACTCACAGATGTGCTCACCCACAGGAAAACCTCCAAGCCCCTCAGAGATCCATTCCACACTCCTTACTCAGGCAAAACTTCTGTTAAATTTGGTCTGATTAAGAAAGAATTAAAACATTTTACAGAAATAGGCTGTGAGAGAGAATATTGTAAAACATCCAATATCTTCTTAACACAGATTGCTCAAAGTTGCTCATCTAAAACAGATTATAATTTGCAGATATGCAGCAAATTCCCTGAGGACTCTTTTTCTCCTTGTTGCCTTCAGTGGGAACACGATGTGCTGGTATCTGATACACGTTTTAAGAAATCATGGCAGGCGTTTTTGGCACACTTAACATGGATGGTACTCACACTGGACCACACAATCCTCACAAAATTACACAATTTCCTAGATTATAATTTCTATCTCATGCTATGTGAACCAAGTTAAAATGATAACAAATTGCCAACCCCAAATGCTTGTCTTTAGAATTTGCAGGGGAAGTTATGCTCAGATTTGGGAGTTAAACTTGATAGGCCAGAAGGCAAAAGCTCTCTGCCAATTTGATTTTTAAGACCTTTACAAAAACTCTGTAAACACAGACAGGGGTGAGACAATCTCAGGGGAGATGATCAGAGCTGCTATGAGAAAAAAACTATAACTCCCATAGCTGCAGAGAACGAAGTATAGAAACATGAACCTGAACAATCACCAGTCAAATAAACACCTAGAAGGCATTATTTACAAAATCTCATCATTTTTAACCAGTGGTATGGTTTGAGAAGTTTGACTCATGACTTCTTAATGCTTTGGTTCATCAAGACTAGTTGACAGTTCTAGCAGTTCTAGTGGCTGAAGTGAGCTGTACTTACTATAAAGTCAATCAAGTGTCTACCTGGCAATTAGCCAGGAATCCTAAAATTAACAGCTCATTAGAAACCTGTCTGTGACATATTATTATTCACCTGGACAAGCCCTTGCTCAGGAGCCACCTGTCCGAACCCAGCGCTGAGAACAAGGGACAGGACCAGTAAGTATCCAACACACATTTCCACAATGGGGTCTGCTGGTTCCAGCAGGGTGGACAGCAGCATTTTGGTGGGCAAACAGGCCAGGAATGGGTCCTACTCATGCTGCAGCTCTCTCCTGCACAGAAGAACTAGATTTAGGACTAATGGAATGTTCGTCAGTTGTCCTGAGATGTTTCTCTGGAAAGCAGCCTCAAGCCTGCAGACACTGCTGTTCCAAACACTGGCTCACCTCCACTGACACTACAATATACCATTGGCAATTCCAACCCCATGCTGAGGAAGGTTAGTTCTCAGTAGGTTCCTTTGGTAGAGCAGCAGCAATGTGGGTCAGCGTTACATAAACAGAAGCAAGTTCAGAGCTGATTATGCCTTTTCACTGATTGAAGGGGACTTCTGCAGGATCCAAGTTTTTTCCATCATTGCTGATTAGAACCGGGCAAGATTTCTGCTGAAGAAAGCTGGCTTCTTCAACTAAGACAATGCAACTTTTGGCAAAATTCGATGTTAAAAGCTGAAAACTCAGTTTCAATGAAAATCCCAAACCAAACATGCTGATTGTGGATTGGAAAGTATCATTGATTAAAAAAAAGGAACATCATTTCAGATATTGAAATTACCCCTTATGATAGTTGCTGCTTTTGTTCCTTGTTACAACCCTCTCACAAAAGAAATTTGGACAAAGCATACATCAAAAATAACAGAGGAAGGATTTTTCAGATGCCTGGAAAAGGCATCTCTAAAGCAATCCTACCGTTAATACATGTGGAGACAAAGCAGCATTAGTAACATTGCTAACATTTAGGAGACACAGATATCATTCTTCTCGGGATCTTGGAGAACATGTTTTTTTATTCAAAGAACTTCAGATGCAGGACAGCAATCTTTGGAATACATCCATGAGAACTAGATGAAAATTAAAGAAGGGAAGTACTGAAAAAGTAATAGTGAATTAAAAACCCATTGGACTTGACTCTGAAGCTCAAATCAAACACTCGTCTCCTAGGAAGAGGAAAGGCATTACAGCCTGGCCAACTGTTATTTGGAAATAGAATTGTAATTGTGTATTGAGTTCTTATCTTAGGATGAGGTAATCCACAGTATGCTGATGAACATTTATCAACCAGGCTGGTAAAGCCCCAGGGAATGACAAAGGGGAGAAAGAATGGAAAGGAGACACATTGGCTATGAAACACTCCTTGCTAGAACAAGAAACAATGGTGTGCTGCCACGGCAGGAGCAGAAGAGACACTTCCTGGGACAAGATGCCTTGCTGAGGTACATCACCGTGGAGAGATAAGCGTGTTTGCAATGACAGGCTGGGGCAGCAAAACCACAGCAATTCTTACAACAAGAAAGACACCAGGTCTTTCTGAGGTTTATATTTAAGATTTCTAAGGTCAAGTGACTCTTGCTTCAGATCAGCAAAGTATTTGTTTCTCAGGTAAAAATGTCTAAAGCAACTTGTTATAGAAAGCAAGTTCTCAGCACCTCTAGAATACCTGAGATCTGTGAAATCCTTTTCAGTAGACACACAACCCAGCACATGGCTTCAGGATTCTGCAAGATTTTCCATATAGTTGAATCAGTAATTTTCCAGCCAAGAACTTTTATCAAAGCATCACACCTCAACATTTAAGTTCTTATTTTCTGGCTACTCTTAACTGACTACTTATAATCTTAATAGTCAACAGCATATTTACTTCAGATCTGCTGCTGAAATTGAGCTCTTCATAGGAGGGGAGTTAAAATTCCAGCCTCAGAGAAGGAATAAATGCTATTCCCACTCAAGCCTGCCCAAAAGGAGCTTGGGATGGAAAGAGCATAAGGGAGAACTACAGAGAGATGTTAAAAGCAAGGCAGGAAGCGTTTCACACTCCAAGCCTTTCTTTTTTTAAAATAACTTTGGCCAGTGCTGGTTAGATTTTTCAGGAAGCATCATGGAGCAGAACAAGACCCAACAGCACCTCGAAAGTACACATGCTGCTTGAACTTCTGCCTATCCTCCAAAGAAGGAACTTTGCGTGCTACTCCCACCATCAAATCTGAAAACCTTTGCTTTCATCTTCGACAGAATTTCTGTGCAATTTCTGTAACCTCTGTGCAGTCTTCAATTGACTCAAATGGGATAAAAATCATTTCCAAACAGGAATAGGATGTCATGTTAATGAATAGAACACACGCAGAAGTGAAAGACAATTGTTTCCTCACCTTCACCCACAGAGCAGTGGCCCTTCAACTGGTGGCCTCACAGAGGGTGCACAGCATGTGCAGTCCCATTACACTCTCGGTGATAAGAGGAAACTCCTCAGCCAATCTCTTGTTGCAAATCCCGCCCTTAAGCAGGGGCGAGGCTTGCTGAGAACTCACTTGCTGAAGTACCACGAACTTCAGTTCTTTGGTACCTGACACAAGAGAGTTTAAAGGGGCCTGAGGTTTTATAATCCAATTATCTTGCATTGGGCATCCAGACCCAAGACCTACTATTTCACCAGTGATGATCTTAGTCCAAAATATGTTCCCTCATTCCCTGGGCTCATCCCCAGCACCAGGGCAGCAGGTCAAGGGAGGTGATTCTGCCCCTCTAGTCCACTCTGGTGAGGCCCCACCTGCAGTGCTGCCTCCAGCTCTGGGGTCCCCAGCACAGAAAGGACATGGATCTGCTGGAGCAAGGCCAGAGAAGGCCACCAAGATGATCAGAGGGATGGAGCAGCTCTGCTATGAGGAAAGGCTGGGAGAATTGGGATTGGTCAGTCTGGAGGCTTTGGGGTGACCTAATTGTGGCCTTCCAGTACCTGAAGGGAGGCTATAGGAAACATGGGGGGAGACTATTTACAAGGGCCTGGCATGACAGGACAAGGGGGAATGGCTTCAAACTGAAAAAGAGTAGGTTTAGATTGGATATTAGGAAGAAATTCTCGAACAGGTTGCCCAGAGAAGCTTTGGATGCCCCATTCCTGGAAGTGTTCAAGGCCAGGTTGATGGAGCTCTGAGCAACCTGCACTAGTGGAAGGTGTCCCTGCCCATGGCAGGGGGAGGAACAAGATGTTAAGTTCCCTTCCAACCCGAGCCATTCAATGATTCTATGATTTCCAGCCCTATTTTTTGTCAAACAACAGGCTACAAAACCAACACCAGACTCTGCCAGCTGGCTGAGTAACCCCACAGAAATGCGCACACAAAGTTTTCCCAAATCCCAGACATCACAACAAATAATTGATTGCCCTGGTGATCTTTGTGTCTCTTTGTCAATCTGACAGCTCTTTCACAGAGTTAAGAAGCCGGAAAATAGAAAGTAACTTAGCAGAAGTTGTGCTTCTTGTTCATGCAGGGCGCCGCTGTGACAGGCAAGCTCCGCACACAGGAGTAGCTGTCCCTGCTGCCGAGCTGGACTGCCAGCCAGGG
Organism: Grallaria varia; assembly: GCA_013396735.1. NCBI lineage: Eukaryota > Metazoa > Chordata > Aves > Passeriformes > Formicariidae > Grallaria > Grallaria varia. Next base: position 4,794,398 of record VWZG01009477.1, read on the forward strand.
ACAGAGGGAGCGATGCTGGCACTCCAAGAACTTGTTGAATACCACCATCTACTGGCATAAACTGTGGAGAAAGGGAAGGAAAGGAGTGGGGACATCAGGGAAGCAAGGAGAGGAAAGTGACAGAGACTGAAGAAAAACAATGTCATGAGGAAGATAAAACCAAAGCCACCTATCATCAAATAAAAGGACATTTATATGAGTATCACAGGAGCAAGAAAAGAGATGGAAAAGGGGGGGAAAAAAGTGGAGGCAGTTTTCCTGACAAATTGGCCCCCCACACCATCCAGCTGGCTCTGGGTGCTGGGCAGGAGCCTGCAGACACAGTGTCAGAGTCTGGCTGCTGGGAACCAACACAGCTCCACCACAATAGGTGCAGGCAGGCCAGGCCATCCGAGACAGGATTCCCACAGCCCTTGGATCACACAGGCTGATGTCCTGTATACCACAGGCCATTACATCTCACAATCCTTCGTTAGTCTAAAATCTTCTGTTTGCTTCAGGTACCTAAAAGGGCATCTGGCCTTAAATGAAAGCAACCAAGAGAAATCGAGTTGGTTTGAATGGGTGGTCACCTCCTCCTCACTGCAGTTCCCACCATGCCAGTATCCCAACAGGAGCTTGTTGCCCATGGACTCTGATTGCTCTGGCCTGGATTCCTGCCTAGGGCTGCTCCTGAACCTGGCAAAGCTGTGGCCACCAACTCCCAACATTCCATGGCCTCTGGATGTCTCCGTTACAGAGCTTTTCCACTGACAATAATGCCCACCCCACTATTGATCAGAGGTAGGCTGGGATTTGCCTCCAGGATAGGGAAGGCTCCATATGTCATTACCATAGTGCACAAGTCATCCGCCCACGTGGACCTGCAAGGTTGTTATCGCGCTGATTGCTGTATGTACACCTTCCAGGAGTGACTTTACAGTCATTTGCTCACCCAGAGACAAAATTAGAGACAGGAATGCACTATTGCAAAAGAGATTCAATACTCATTTGAATCCTTAACAAACAAATCCTTAATTTGCCCCAGCCATGTGCAAGCCCCCTTTCTATATTTGCATTCAATAAATACTTTAACAGATTAATTTTCTGGCAGGAATTTTTGAGGAAATAGTACATTTTAAATCTGTACTGGGGAATACTCTTGGGAAAGAAATTCAGTGTTCTTAATTGTATGTATTCTCAACAGAAACCCAGCATTAAGTGTTACGCTTATCCAATCCCTTGCACTGGGATGCAGTTCCAGAGACCTCCACTCAGTCCCTGTCTCTGCCAGACTCCCTGTCTGATCCTGGGCAACTCCAGCAATCTCTCCAGCGCCCTCTGGGCCACTACATCTTTGAACAAGAGCTCGGGGCTTCCAGCACAGCCAAAGCCCAACCCCTGGGTCGTGACTGTAGAGAGGTGCTTTCCAGGGCCAGCGCGGACACGGATGGGCACGGCTGCCTCACACAGGGCACAGGGCATGGCTACAAGGATGTGCTTTAAATTGGGGCTGCCCAATTCCAGTTAAAATAGCACTGAGGGCTCTCAAATTGCTTTGGTTTACCTGATTTATCTAGCTCAGCTTGGCAAATCCAGGTCAAGAACACATCTGCATTTTTTTCCTATGGAAAAGTCCATCAACCTCAATACTTCCCATCACATTCAGGTGATGGAGACTATAAGGAAGACTTTATCTTTTCCCCTTATCACTAAATGTGCCACAATCTATTTGCTTTCTAGAGGACAGTCAGCCCTGAAAATCCAGCTGTTCCCTAACCAAGAACCTAAAATATAAATAAAAACTGATATCTCAAGTCCCTGTCTTACAGCTCCCTTTGCAAGGAAAGGGCTCAGCCACACCAATCTGTGATTTCATCAGTTCTGTCTGCAAATGCTGGTTTTCCTCCATATGGGAAAAGCTGGAGAATTAGGGGAAGCATATTCCACTTGAACTTTCTGCTGCTGTGACACTTTCATTTCTCGTTCCCTGTTCAGCCTAGCAGTATATCCTTTCCTTTTTTTCCTGTGTTTTCCTAATCCTTTTTCTTCCTGTTTGCCTCACTAATTTCTACATCCTTTTTAAGTCAGCCCATTGTCATCCTTAGAAGAGATGGCAGCACGTTGTCCAATTATTTCTTCACAGGGCTCTGTCAGATGTCACCAGAACCTGTGGCTGAATGTGCTGTGGTTTTCCTTTCTCCTCCACCAAGTTCCAGGGTGGAATACAACCGTCAGCCTGTGCCATCACCCCTTCTGAACGTCGCCACTACTCCTTACTCCTCCACCTCCACAGCAGCCAACTTTCTGTCGTGTGCCTCTCTGTGCTCATCACTCTCTCAGGTTTTCTCACTTCAGTCATACTCTTCCTCTCTCCTCTTTATTCCTCTTTACTCACCCTGGGCTCTAAGCCAAATGCCTCAGGTCTGATAATAAAAAANAAAAAAGAGGAGGAAAAAACCCAGCTCCAAAGGTCTGCATAAGATTAAACCCCATTTGCCCCAGATGGCTTGGAGACAAGAAAAAAAAAAAGAATTCAGACACAGAAGGACTAGATAGTCAGACTTTCCAAGTAAGCAAGTAATGCCAGAACACATACTGGGCTAATTTCATTCACATGGTACCAATGCAAATTACTGGTGGTAGGAAACAAGGCTGGGATTTTCAAAAGGGTTAAAGCTCATGTTTTTAAAAGCTCTTTACTGACTTAGGAGTCAAAGTCCCATTTCCAAGAGGAAGTTATGAGTAAAAACCCCCTTCTGGAGTCAGTCCTAACTCTACTAGTCAGACTGGCGTTCCCAGATCCTGACTGCCACCACCTCATTTTCCTCGGGAAAGTCCCCAGGATCTCTCTTCATGGGGAGGCACCAGCAGGGTGATCCCCCACGGGGTCGGGTTGAAACACAAGGAACACACACGTGCCCACGTGGCAGGACTCAGTGGCCCTGGACATCTGTCCCTTGAATCCCTCATTCCAACCCCATCATCAACTGAATGCGGACTAAGATTTCAGTGAGGACACTCTCATACCCAGCGTTAGACACCTACCTCCTTCTGCCTGTGCAAGGTGATTTGGGAAGAACCTGTCCTTCCCACTCTGTGCCTCTGTTAGTCTGGGCATGCCCAAGATAATTCCAGAACTCTGGCACCTGTATATACTGTGCTTAAGTGCCAACATCTCCCTCACCAAAAGGTCAATAGCACTTGCAATCTCCCGAGTCATTTAGGGTACAAATTTCAGAGGTATCTTAGGTCAGATGTTTACAGATAGTCACATCTCCAAACTGCACTTATATAAGATATTCCTTAGGAACACAGACTATCAATTTTCACTTGAATTTGAGCCTCTAAGTTCTAGAGGTGCATTTTGAAAATCCCAGCCTTGCAAATTCAGCTACAAATAGGCGCCAAATGACTGATTTTGAAACAGTTCCCCATACACACTGCAGGACACATTCTCCCTGGTTGATACATCAAAGGAATGCCCAGCTGTTCAATTATGCCAAGCACACCCAACCATTCTTCACCACCCTGTATTCTCTCTGGAAAGGGCAGAACTCATCACTGCTTTTCTGAAGTGACTTGGTGTTGAGATCTTTTGAAAAGCACGCCCTGCTCTTTACTGCTGCTCTGAACAGCACCAATCTTCTAATATTTGCTGGCAGAAATGGTACCTTTGTCTCCAAGGCAGCCTCATCTTCCTTTCCAGGTATCATTTCTGACTTCAGTAGCAGTAAAGGTAGATCAACCAGCTATTTTGAAAATCCCACCATCTATACTGTGTCACAGCAACTCAACAGCAATTAGATTTTGGATCTTGAGTCTTTTCAACAAATTCGCAGTTAATGATCTATAGGCAGACTATTTGACAAGCATAGCTGAAATGTAAAGCCATATGTGAAAATCACCATCTTTTCACATCCAACTTGTGAAGAGAAAGAGGAAAATATGAATCAAATTAGCTATCATTATAAGTAGTGGTCTGGAAATGAATTGCAGATGTTTGATGGAGAATGGGGTTTTTCGTAACACAATTCTTCTGAAAAGTGCCCATTCTGCGTGAAAGGGGTCCTTTTTTTTTTTTCCCCTGAAGAAACTGATTGTTCAAAATATTAAAGTATTCCAGCCATGCACAAAGACATTTTTGCATGCCTTTGCAATGTTCCATGGGAGCTGGATTTTGTTCTTTGGTGTTCATCTAAGCCAAGCTCCTTAAATGAATTACATTTCAAATGTCATATATCTATCATCTTCAAGGGAGGAGACCACAGAGGATCAGTTCAAATAGAAGCCAGGTTTAAAGAAGCTTAGAGAAAGAAGTTTAGAGCCAGGTACTATGGCAGCTTTTCCAAACAGAAATATTCTGGTCTTCCACCTTACATTTTCTGGTTATTAACCTTTTCTTCTTCTCTTCACTGTAGTTACAATTCTTTTCCTTACTCTGTGCTTGTGCTAGACATGAGTCAATAACAGTCATGTGATAAGCAGAAAAGCAATTCGATTAAGGTCCACTGTAATATGTACATTTGGCCAGCAGCACTTGTCCATCTGTGTTCACCTCTGTAGCACAATCCACAATTCAAATAAGAGCTGAGAGGAGGTGAAATTTCCAGGACATATCCATATACCCACAAATACAAAAGGTGGAGGGTTTTCACTTTTGAATCCCTTTTCTCGCACACCTGTCTCCTTCCCAAAGCCACCGGTTCTAAGAAGAATCACAGAAAACAGAGATTCTGCTCCAATATGCTCCACACCTACAGCTACTGCAAAGTCTGTCTTGTCTGTCATCTAAGATGGCAACACATGGTTTGTAGGTGGAAAGAATTTCCCTTATTAGACCAACCAGTATCATTTGAAAAAGCAGACAAGTTTTCAAGTTATTTCACAGGCCTTTCTTCCAGATCTAAAATACAAGCAGCAGAATTCAAAACTAAAAGGAAACTTTTAAAAAGTATTGCCTAGAGTTCAATTTAACATGTGACCAGTGAGACCATTTGGTTAAGAAACACTAACTCGTATTTGTGGGGAATGTTGGGAGTGTGAAATTAAGACTGCAAGGTGATAATCTTTACAGGATTGGGAAGAAGAAATAATTTATAGCCAGTGGAATATGAGGGTGCTGTAGATGGGGTAGGAAATTCAATTGTACCTTAAAACCTTTGATGCTGAACACTTATTTTAATTCCCAGGCTTGACAATGGCAAGTGTGGGTTTTTCCAGTACAACAACACTTTGATGACTGAGCTGGGAAAGCTCCACAAGATCAATGACCAGACTGGGCCAGTCGATTTGCATGTCTCATTTTTGGAGGACACACGGAAGGACTCTGAACTGCAGGAGGCACTAAGTCAATACCAAGGCACAGGCTTGTCCAGATTCTCCTGCTGACCAACAGAAGAAGTGCCTCCTCTCCTTTGTGTAACCTAGAGCATGAAAAATCCTGACACCTCCTAAAGAGGAAAACTATCTGTACATCCCTCCAAAGAGAGAACTAGAGCAGTGCATAACGTGGCATGATTCCTTCCCAAGATTTCCTAAATCAAGTAAAACGGAAAAGTGGTCAAGCCCAGAATAGGGCTCAGCTTAATATGTTTTAATAAGAAACAAAGAAAGCCCAGTTTTGCACTGTATTGTTCAGGCTTGCCTTTGGGCACATGTGGAAAAACGTTTACTAAATAACTCAAATACTTAGCAGTGAGATGCATTTTATTTTTAACTGAATTTCTGCAAGCATGCACACGCCAAAAGGGAAGCAAAAGGTCATCAAATTAATGCAGGTACCAAGCTGTCAGTTCTGTGCTGCAGACACAAATCCCACTGTTTCACCAAGAATGAGCCACATAAAAACACAAACCAAAGGGATTCCTCTAAAAAAAAAACCAAAAAAACCCCAAGCAAACAAAAAAAAGCCCCACAAGAAAGAAAAGAGATGTACCAAACTGCAGTGTGAGCAGGAGTGGCATGGAGGGGACTCAGGACTTTAAACCTGTGCTGCAACTGTGTGTAAGGGGATTGCATCTTTAATCCACAGCTAAGGGCTCATGATCCAAGCTCAGTCCTCCCTCTGCCAGGTGAGTAAAGACATTTGGGAAGTGCCTGACCAGAAGAACTAGATGAAGAATAGCTCCCTCTGGCCTAGATTAATTTTCTTGATATACTTCAAGCAACACCTTCAGCACAGTCAACCCTTAAGCCAGTCCCAAGTGAAAAATAGGACTCAAATGCACTCCCATCTCCTCCCCAGTCCTCCACAAATCAATTATAATGCTTATTGCTGACTTAACTGTGTTTTCTTTTACAGAAATTGGAAAAAAAAATCTGAGCTGATTCATTATTGCAAAAGATTTTAACTTCAAGTAAATATCTCATTATTTTGAAAAAAACAACTCTCAAACAAATGTTTGATCTACTTTGCATAGGACTCTACATCTTGCCCATCAGACTGACATACCTGCATCTCTAAGTCACTTTAGAAATTAAAAGTACTGTGCTTTTTTAAATGTTGCTCCTGCATATCAGATCCCCCACCATAATGACACGGTTGGAGTTTGAAACTAATGCCAGGCAAACCTCGGGCAGGGCTGAAAACACCTCTAAGGTACAACATGTACCTGCCAACTGCGCCATTTCCAGCTAAAGTCTATGGCCATTGTAAGTTAGCTACTGCCTTCATCATCTGCCACCTCTACTTTCTCAATTTTCTACCAGTTGCCAAAATCTCCAAGACTTTATTTAAAAAAGCTAGTACTTACAGTACACTCGACCTTTGAACCACATGTTGCTGAACAACTTGCTACTATTTTAAGTAGAATGATCAAACATACTATTTCCTAAGATAAACATAAGCATGTTGAAGTGATATATTTCAAAATCTTCAGTTTGGAATAATCACCTTCTGAGAAGAAAGCAGTGATCCAAATTCCTGCTAGTAATAAGCAGGAATGCTGCCTGGGTATTATCAGTGATCCTGCAGTTACCATCCTAAGATGCCTGCAATTAACTACTGCCAAAAACAACACCACTTCACTCACAGAACATTCCCAACAACTGCAAGTTTGTTCCTGACTTCAATCTCCCTTTTAGTCTGAAAAGAAATTACCACACTGATTTATTCTAAAGATGTGCTTCCTGTGGGTAATCAAAGTCTTTATAAGCATCTGCAGCTTCAATTGCTTAATTCCTACTGCTGTTAGCACTGGAGAACACACATGTACAAAGGAGCCAGCTGGATTCTTCTGGCTGTTTGCGCATCCTCCTGCAGAATCAGTCCCATCAGTTACAGCTAAGCTGATCTATATTGTGGTAGGCCCTGGGGGGACTAGGCATGACCAGAGCACTGCACAAGCACGCAGCAAAGGGCAGTGCCTGCCCTGGAGAGCTCCCAGTCCATGCACAGGGAAGGGCAGAGGCAGCAAGGCACGGTGACTCATGAAGCATCGAGAGCAGAGATCTTCTCGAGAGGGAGTTTTGCTACGCTTTTTCAGCTCCAAATGGACTCTTCCCCTGGATATGTGGGTGGCAAGTTGAAAGCCACTGTTCTAGATCCTAGGATTTCTCCTTTTGTGGAAATCATTGCAAACTAAGCTGGGTCTTGGGGAATACTGCAGGAGAACACCCAAAATAAGATTAGTTGCTACTGGCAGAGCAAGGACATCCAGCTGAGGAGCAGCTTCCGTGGGACTCCCCATTCTAGTTGGGACCAGACAACCTGATGTTTCAGCCCTTTAGAAGATACAAAGCAGAAGGACTGTTTTCGCATATGTGATTTGTACAGCCAGGACACTCTTGCACAATAAAGCTGCCCTCATTCATGTGGACTGGATTCAAAGAAAAATGTCAGCAAGAGCCACTCCATTTCTTTACTAGATTTGAATTAGAAGAACAATTTAGAAAGATAGTTTTCTTTTCTCCAGTCACAAGACTACAAAATGTCTTTTAAGTCCACTTCCCTTAATTCTACTTTAAGGGTTACTACCTTTCTGAACTATCAGGAGCTGTGCACTCAGCTGCTTTTCACATGTGAAACTCTCTCTAAATTGAAGACATTTGCATGTGAGCTCCTGGGAGGCAGCATTTGTCATCCTCATTTTCTGCTTCTTGACATGAAGAAAAATGGATTTATCAGCAAACTAGAGAAAACAGCTTTTTGCATATATTTGTACAGAACAATTCAAATACCAAAAAAAAAAGAGAGGTGTTTTTTCACAATCTAGAGGCAGAATTAATGTCCTCTGGATACAATGGCATCTGAGGGGCACTGTCAGCTGCTCAGTGTTTAATATTAGACTCTAGTTGCTGCTTATGACTTTCAATGCTCAGACTTGCAATCAAAGACATAATTGACCATGAACAGTAAAAATTCCTCTGTTTTCCATTTAAGCATCTACAGAAGGTTTTTCCCACTTATTGACCTGCTGAAATAAGACAGATTTTTCTCAAATATGAGACACCTTTGTAATTCCAGGAGCTCACACTCCAGCTTCTGGTGAAGATGGGAGCTTAGGATATACCACCACTACTTCTGGTGACCAGGACCTGAATTAGTCAGGCCTAGATGTGAGCAGCCACAGTACAAAGCAAGTGCACCCTAAGGATCCTACATCACCCCACAGCTCTCACCAAGGGAGTCACCAGAGAATTGGTGACCCCTTTTAAATGTAGGTTGTGAGCTGTGAAAAGGTATCAAAGGACAAGATGGGTTGGAATGGCCTACCTTCCAACCCAAAGCCCATATTGTAACTCTTGCTCACAGGTCTGTTGCTGTTGATGAAGGTGCCAAGCTCACCGTGAGGTCTTGCACAGCACACAGAGAATATAAAGTATGACAAACTATTAAAACCCAACGTGCCTGTGCCGTGGAGGCACAAGCTGTAGATCAAAGGTGCCATGACAAAAGAGAGTTTGAACATCTCAGAGCTCGCAAAGTGACTCTTGTCTTTTTCAGAAAGTTAAATCTGACAAAAGCATGTCAGTTTTCCAACAGCAATATTGCTGAGAACGCAGCTGCAAATGGATTTCTTACAAGAAAGAAACTGTGTATCTCCACGAAAAGGAAGCTCAAACAAGTTTCTCAGATCTCTCTTCAACTTCTAATCAATTATAAAGAGGAACAAAATTACAGAAGCAGGAAACCATGCCTCCTACTCTTTCATGAAAATCCTTTGAAACTCCTCCACTAAAGCGAAGATTTAAATAGTTTTCTAGTTATAAAATAATCTCTGCTTGTTTTCTTCAGCATGCCAGTTTCAGGCTCTTGGAAAACTCTTCTCTCACCTCAAGCAAATACATACCCACATGGAGTTACTGAGCTTCACTAGCTTTTGTTTGCTACAGGAAGCCCTTCTAGCGCTGCCCAGATGGGTAGAAAATGAAGGGCACCTCAGGAGAGCTGAGTCAATGAGTGAAACAGGAGTAGGGAGATGCAAATGTGGGTTTTGATTCTGTCTCAGGGTACCTGTGCAATCTTAAATGGGACAGGAAGAACCTTGCTCTGCCTTAGCTCTCCAGCTACAAAATGGAGTGGGAATCCTCTGTCTCAAAGGAATCCTACAGTGCTGGAATCATGAAGGCTCAGCCACTGTGGGGTTGCAGCACTCATAAATATTAAAGAGAATGAAATCAGGAGGGATCAAAAGGCAGGGGGGTTTAATCCACTTCCAATTTACTTTTTCCACTCTGAGTTCGAATATGGAATTGGTAAAACTAAGTAATCTGATCTTGCTGCAAAAATGGCACAACAGGCAATGCTAATCATAATGTAAAGGCAGTTAAGTGTAGAGATGTGTTTCTTTTTGGCACTGTCTGTTCTGCTGGTTGTCACACACCCCCAGGAGTTGAATGAGTCAAGACACGGGAAAGAAAAATCCCATCAACACAACAACACTCTCAGTTTTCCTGCTACTTTCACGAACTCTTCAGCTAAACACCAGGTTTTCCAACTCTTCAAAGTGTGGAAATAACATGCTTGCAAGATGCTTCCTCTTTGCTCACACTGGAGTTGGAACTTGACACCTGGTGGCATAAGTAATAGGAGGCCAGAAATACCTGAAACAAAGCGTGGTACTCACATGTGTCAGTATTGCCACACCCCATCCTGTAATGGACCCTCAAAAGGGTCACACCTTCTATTGCTCACATCGAAATTAGCACAAAGCCTGTCTCTAACACAATCCAGATGTTTTGGGAAGCCAATTGCAGGTGTGGACAGCTACTCACCTTATGTCACATCCTCAAGTGATGTGAACTAATACCGAACTTCCAGGAGGTTACAGCCCTGAGCTGTGCCCAGGAGCTACCACGCAGGAAGGGGTGGGAGTGGGGGCTAATAATTGTCATGGGCAGCCCCAGCCAAGGCTGGTGTTGATCTTTCTGACCAAGCATTATTCCCAGCTGCCTCAGGGCAGCAGATTTCCCTTTGGTGATGGCAAACAGAGGCAGGATAATAAATTGGCAACTACCTTTCATGGAAGAGCAGCCTGGAAGGGCACTGGCACTAACAGACATGTATCCAAGAGGTGAAGAATGTATTTTTTTTTCCACTGACCTCCTGGGAGATTACACAGTACCATGTCAAAGAGCAAGACTTATCTTTCTGCTTGCAAAGAAAGAAAAAGCTTTAATGCATATAAGAATAGACAGGGAAACAGTGAAGACCGGAGTGCAGTTTGGTCTAAAAATCAAGTGACCAGTGATAAAGAAAACAGTAGGAAAGGCTTTTCCTTAGCTCTCGGAAGATGTCAGCATTCAACAATTTGATACACAAGGCTTCCAATGGTTAAACTGAGATCTAACAGCAATATTGCACATGTGTTTATAAGGACATCAAAACATTTCACAACTTAAGGAGCCATTTTTTGATGCCTCCAGCTTCTGCATTTCCCTCGACTGACTGGCTCTTCCAAGCAAAACCTCTTTAGGAGTGCTCAGACAACTCCAGCAAGAGCAATTCATTAGCTTGGTATTATAAAAAGTGCCTGGCGCTGCACAGAAAATGCAGGCTTTGTGGCAGTACAACATAGCAAGATCTTTGCCACTTATGCCCAATACTCACATAGGTCTGCTTAGCAGCTATTAAATACACGTAATTTTGCAGAAAGCACAAAACTAACAAACATAATGGATGTTTTGGGGAAAGACTTGCCATGACTGCCTTTCCACCATGTGCCATATGTGCAGAGCTCTTCTTTTTGGCAGGACAATACCCAGCATTTCAAGCCCACAGACACACAATGTTTATTGTCTGCCAGATGGACTGTGAAATGTATACTGTTCATAATGGGATTATGCAAGTTGTCTATTGTTTGAAAAATAATCTGAGCATTATCCTTTGTACCCTTCTAATGGGTTTCCCTTTTATACAAATTAGGAAATCCAATTTTTCTTTTTAAATACTTGCTGTAGATATCTGCTTTCAGCTTCAGAAAATGACATCTTATTCAGGCACATATTTCAACAGTATTAAGGAAAAACAAGATAATTTTTTTTGCATAAATGAAAGTACAAATTATATATTATTGTGTAGAACTATACATATTAACTCTGATCACATACCTGTATTTCTCAGTGTGCTGGAAATACTGAACAGTATGTAGTGATGTAGTTCCTGTGAGTTACAGCTGTTAGCCCCAGTAGAAGAAACAACTACCTTTGGATATGTTCTGGCAGTCCCCGAAGCCAATAAATTGTGTTTAATTGATTATCTATACTGCAAATATGCAGCTCGCCTAATCTTCACATTGTGATTTCTTGTAGTTATTGACACTCCCAAGGATCTGATGGGGTTTAAATACAGACATTTCCAAAATTAGGAGACTCCTCATTGCTTGTGTCAGATTTTCATATTCCTCCAATCAACCGTTCTGCCCACCACCAAGAAACTGTTGACTGCACAAAGAAAACCACGTGCCTTAAAAAGCAAGACTCAGCATGGCTAGTACTGTTCCTCAAGCTATATCCACTGATGTCACCCATCTATCAAAGCTCAGCCCTTTTCACACTCATCCCTTGCTCATCCTCCTCACTGAACCCTGATAGGAAGAGCTTTTGAAATCCACTCCTGCTTCATCCAGCAGAGAACATGGATCATGCTCTTCAGCACCACCAGTGCAGGGCAGGTCTGAGTCTCCCCCTGCACTCCTAGATTTCTTGTGGGTTCAAATGGTTTACATGATTACACTCTGGGGCTGGTTTTAATTTTATGAAATTTAGTGTTGCTTGGGAGTTGGTGCTTTGGAGGATTCCCTGAGCACACTGAAGAAAAGATTACAAGTCCTGTTGATTGCCATTGGTTTTGGATCAAGTGTTCAGGAACAATTTCTCTTCTTGCACTGCCACCATAGCAGAAATTAACCACTGCTCTTGTGGCAAGTTCCCAGATCCAAGCTCTGTCCTTTGCAAGGCACCAACAGGAACACCTCTAACATACTGTGTCCGTATGAAAAGGTCCTCAAAGCTCTGCCCCTCAAGACATGACAGAAGTCAAGGACACTGGTTGCCCCTTCCATCAGTACAGTCTGCTATTCTACTTTTTATTATCGATAGCTTGAGCTAATCTTATTGACATTAATGCAGCATCAGCCTGAAGGTCACAGGGTTGAAATGTCACTTTTGCGCACAAAACTAACATGACACTCCTAAATAACCATGAATGAGCTTTGAAATGGTGCAGAACAGCAATCTTTATCATTACCTTGGAATCAAACAAGCAATATATACTCTTCTATTTGCACTCACCCTGCCATGAGGAACCAGAACTGGGATTCACCCACAGGTGGCAGTGCTTCAGTGGCAAACACAGTCACACGATTGCCACATTGGGATCCTGCAGAGCCAAAACAGTTGCAAAAAAACAAATGTACAAATGCCTTGGTGTTCATATGGTTCTTAGTCAAAGCAGCTGTAAAATGAATGGGAAAAATAAAAAAAAAAAAAGACTAAGTTTCTCTGGGCTAAAGATATTACAAGATAGAACAAGAATGAATAGAGGCCTGTAGCCACTTTGAGTGAAGTAAAATGTTGAATATTACCTGATTTAAAATCATGAAATCGAAGAGAATTAACTGATAGATATTTTTCAGTTCCCCTCCAACTAAGAGGAATGAAAGGATTTGATAAGCTATGGAAACTCACTTGCAAAAACCACAGCATTAATTCTTATGATAAGGAAGCAGTTATTTTTCTTGAAAGAGTTTATTGTTCCTAAGTAATTTAAGGACAAATTCCAATTCAGGAAAATACATTTCATATCAAAACTTAATAGAACATCCAAGAGTGACAGGAAATTCAGAGCAGCAGGATTAATTTTTTTTAGGTCCATTCTTGAGGTCTATTTTTAATATTGATTCATAAAACTGTTGCTTTAGTCAAACGTTTTTGAAGCTGTGATTTGCTAGTGGTTTGGCTCCCTTGGGGGAGGGGGAGAACTTGAAAACATTCTTGGCTTGCCCAGAAGGTATGAACTTGTTCTTGCATTTGACCTCCTCTGTTTCACACAGACTTAGATTGGTGCTGCAGAAGTTGAAAAGTGAAGTGAAAATGTGAAAATACACTTGAGCAAAGCTCTGCTGTGTTGGATGTTGCATAACAGTGTCAATTACTTTGTGTTTGCAATAATCTGAACATCTCCACCTTTCCCCCTCCCTGCCATCCCCACATTCCTCAAATAGTGCTCAGAACTTCTTAAGACATTGACTTTGTGTCTTGTCATTACACTCTGAGTGCGCTTTAAAACATCTGGTGTTTTCCAGGTTTCATCCACAATCATTTCAAACTGGAAAGTTGAATTCTCCTGAAACTCCTGGAGTTCAAGTGTTAGGAAAGACCGTGACAACTGAAAAAAACATGAAATAAGAAATGTATGGGAGATTCACCCCTGGTTTATTCTACTATAACCAGAACACTAAAGACCAGCTTGTGTCCTGGTCAGCTGGGGGCAGCTGACTGAGGGAACCTGCAGCACAGCAGTCACAGTCCCCAGTCGCAGAGCAGGGCTGGCACTGCAGGAGAAGAAAACCCACCATGCTCAGCCCCGTGCAGAAATCATCTCCATTACGTAGGATGTCAACACCCCAAGAGAGGACTGTCACCAGCTCAAGTTCTTCCTGTTGCACTGCAGTTTGGCAGGGCCCTCTTAGAGCTACATAATCAAGCCCTTATTTTCCTGCTACATTCATGATGACGTGTCTCTCCCAGACAACTCCTTCACTTTCTCATTTTCTTCCTCCATTTTCTACGATTCCTTTAGTAAAGGTTAAGCCAATTTAGAGCTTTCAATAGGCAGCATTCAGTCATCCAGGAGCCTGTTTGTGTCTGTTTGTCCTCAGAATGGTCACAGAAAAGGCAGCAGCAAAGGAAGATTTCCATGCTCTCTCCCACTCAGGTTGCCAAGTACCTTGACCTGCAGGTCTTCTCCCATAAGGACATGAGGATACTTCATTATCTTGTAGCATCATTAAGTTGCTTAGTGAGAGCTGCAGCATCAAACAAGGGTGGGTCTGTCCAAAGCTGCCAGTTGGGATGAGATCATCTGGCCAATGAGACAGCCCGGAGACCATTTGCTTTTACCTGGACTTGAGAGGCCACATCACTTCCAGCCAATAACCAGAGTCTACTTGATTCACGCAAATGACCCACTGATGAGGTACTTCACATTTCATTACTGAGCCTCTGACCCACCCATTGTCCAGTCCCTAATTTTCCCCTCAACTGTCCAACTGGATACCCCAAATAAGTCAAAGTACAGTGCCTGGGAGTCGCATAGGGCTGACTTTCCACTGCTCTGAAAGACAAATCCTGCACTCATATAAATATTTCTGAGCTCCAAGTCAATAAACAGGCCCTTCATGGAAGTGCAAAAATAACTGAGCTATGCTCCAAGATCTTTCACACTGCTGGAGGTGCAAAGTGTCTGCACATTTCTATGCATGCTCTTGTTTTCATTACACTCAGATCTGTTTCAGCTTTAAAATGAAGCTTGAATTGATGCCAGATTGTCTTTTTAAATTTTTAAATCCCATCACATTCCAGATCAGCTGTGAACAAGTTATTCTTTTCTATTCTCAGCCTACCACTTTTAAAAGGACACAGAAGAGGAGCTCAGACTTGGGATCTGCTCCAGTGGAGAGGACCTGGTCTCTTGCCACAAACACAGGTGCTTCTGTATAGAAATATTAATCAACCAAAGTCCCACACGGCCACTTCATTATGTCAGTATGGCAGGCAGGCAGCTCTGGGGTTTCTTCAGGAGCTCATGAGGTCACTCTGTCTCTTTAAAGCAAAAATAATGACTCTCCAGTAAAGAGTGAGAGTTGGCAGCTGTGATGTTGAGATGATGTAATTGTACACAGTGGTGATGTGAGATTTTACTTGGTTCCTAGAAGCCGATCCTGCAGAGGCAATCATACTAACAACACTATTTGCTTAAAACTTTTGGACAAGAAAGGAGACCAAGTTTCTTGCAAAAACGAGCAGTGATCCTAAGAGAGGGAAAGGTCAGAAACTGGCTGTCAGAATTGGAAGCAGTGAGGGCCAAGCTCTGGCGCTGAAAATGCAAGGTAGCAAGGAGACCAAAGAGCTGACTATGGCCCCTGCACTAACACACATCTTTATGTTCTGAGCACCTTGGGTCACTTCCCTCTCCACAGCTCCTCTCCTAACAGCTGGTTATCCTCTTGGTTCTGCCATGGGGAAAATGAGGGGATGGAATTATTTGCTGTAAGCAGGCTCCGCTAGAGTAAATACATGGCACTGTATACCTTGGCAAAATGGGATGGATGCTTGACACTGAATCAGCTGCTCAGAGAACCAGACTTCTTGAGTTTATTTGTGTGGGTGAATTTACTGAAAAATAACTACTGAAAAAAAGAATCATGTTTCTTTTTTCTACAGCTAAAAAGAAGAGATTGGAAGGACTAGGCAGGTTTGATTTTAATAGTTAGAGATGGACTTGTCATCCTAAGAAACTGAAGAATAAAAAGAAAGAGTAAAAAGAGGACACTTAACTGAGCCTTAATAAAGTACCGGGAAATCAGAGTATTTTCTGTAATGATGCCACTCTGAGTGGCAAATAAAACTTCTTACACTGTGCCACTGTCTCACTGGCTTTTGTGCTGTAACAGCCTGTGGGGCAAAATATCATGTAGGTACAATTAATTGTAGTCATTCTAAATACCTTCTAGATCCACACAGCCTGAAATTGTGCCTTATGTCATCCAAGAGGTAAAAACCCACAATTTAAGGCTGAGGTGTGACCTGCCAGTAAGATTTAACATCACAGGGAATAAATAAACACTGCAGAAGGGGGAAGACAGTTGGTAAACCTTTTTTCTGTTGCAAATTAGGAAGAACTGGATTCACCGAAAGTTTTTTCTTTTTTGAAATCTGAGAGATTACTTGCAAATGATAGAAAGAACAGTCTTACTTGGTTCAAATTTACTTTGATTTCTTTTTAGGTTTTGTGCGATTTTCTTTTGCCTGAGATTAAAGTTATCCTAATGAGTGCTAAAGTTATCACTAATTACTGTAGGATTATGGGAACACAGATAATGTAACTCCTAAGAGGAAAAGGAAACTTTAAAACTTTTGGGTTTGGCTCACTTTTATGGCCATAGATGATTAGCATTTCTATTAAAGGTGGCTGTTCAAGATCCTTTTCGTTACTTTTCAGTTAACTTATGAAGAGCTCTTGACAAATGTGTAAATACATATTCATAAATATATATGTAATATATCCCTTGCCTGAGTTTTCTCACTGGAGGATATAAGGATTAAATATTTGTAATGAAAAAAAAGCATAATATATGAATAATCATCATTATTTTAGTCTATTTAGTCTGAACAATTTCACCATTGACACAGGAACTTATCCCAAAAATTGAGTAAAGCCAGTGGATGTGACAGGTGAATCAGCTACTAAAATACAACATTTAAGATAGAAAGATCAACTTTTCTGGATTCAGAACCGCCACTTGGCTCTACTAATTGCTATTCCCACTTCAGTCTGTCATGGAGACAGGGTATGGCAGCACTTGTCCCTTCAGAAGGGGAAAATCCAAAGGTCATATGGCTGTGTTCTTAAGATTACTACACAAAGGGTGCTGGGAAAACCAGATATATGTAGATATTCCATATCAGAGCTCAGGACACTGACATGAAATTGCTGCACCACATAATCAGACATAAGGTTAATGTGGGTTATTGACCACTGTATATTTTCCCATCTGAATCATAATTATAGATTCTTCTTCACTGTTGCTGCTCAGTAATTCTGCGATGAATCTGATTCCTCATCAGACCTCAAAGTGTCTTGTCTGAAAAAGGAAGCACCATTTCACATCTATCTCTTTTATTAAAAGTCCACTGGAAAGTCTTGTTTCCCGAACACTCCTGTCTCTGAACGCCCATGGAGGAGGGTGTTTTGTGGAGGGCCAGGCTGGGCACTTCCCACTGCTCAGCTTACAGGGCACACACAGGGAGCTCACGCTCCCACACTGAGGCTGCGGATACTCGAGTCCTTTTCCAGACTCAAGTTGCTCAAGAAAATTTTCGCATTACTTTACAAGCTAAATCAAATTAATGAATACAACTCACAGTTGCTTTTCTCCTGCTACACTCTCCCCCCACAGAGACTCCTGAGCTGGCAGAGGCCAGTGTTGTTTCACTGAGGCCTGTTTATATCAGCTGATGGTTTAAACCTCTGGAACTTTCTCCCTGGCACACATTTCTTTTCCACCAAGTCTGGATATAAAGCTGAGTCTGGAACAGGTAGAGGTGAAAACACTCACAGCTGGTTTAAACTCACACTTCCACCCTTGCAGCTGCATCATAACAGCAGGAGTTTTGCAGAAACCACTTCAACATAGCCACAGCTCCCAAAGGAAAGAGAAAGACCCAGCACCTCCATGGTAATTAGATACCAACTTTACTTTTTTGCCCAAGTAAGCACTGGAACAGGTATAAGGAAGATTCAGCTTGCAGAAGGGGGGAACAGGCTGTCTGAGGGGACCTTCCTTGTAAAGAGAAGCTGCTCTATGGAAAACTCACAAGAACTGTTGGCTGAGGCAACCATGTAGTGTTGTAGCATGTTTGGAAGGGATTCCAGCTTGATTTCTGCCATGATTGCCTTATGCCCTCAAGCATAAGATTTTATTACCCTTACCTTGGCAAGCATGACATTTACTTATTGGCCACAGCCTTAGTGCAGAGAGGGAGGACTGGCTTGCTACCATTCCTGACTGGGTGGCTGCTATGCAACTGTCCCAAAAGTTGGAGGGGAAAGAGAGAATGTTGATGAGATCATGCCTCAGCCTTACTTCCAGTTAAAGCCAAAAAGGAGCACAATCTGAAAGGAAATAATTACCCAGGGAACCCAAGTGACCAGGCATCTCCTGCATTTGGGAACCAGAGTCACCTGGCTGGTAAACAACGGAGAGGGATGTTCCAACAAAAAGAATCCATTCAAGACCAATTCTGAGTTCCCATTTCTGGAAGGCAGAATTTCTGAAGGCTATAACAAGCTGGAAAGTGCATCCTGGCCTGCCACTCAATTAATGCTGCTTCAGACACATTTGTATGTGGAGCAAGAGTGACATAAAGTGGCCTGGAGGGTTAATCACAGGTAGGAGGCAGAAGCATTTCCCAGGAGATCAGACAGTATCTTTTAACGTTAGTCTAGCATGACATGCTGTAAGGAAAACAAGCCTCAAGTACTCCCTTATTCTTTACAGAAGGGACAGCAGAGCCCTCCACTTCTGGTAATGATAAATAGCCCAGGATCGCCTGGGAGGAGGGATCTGAAACACTGCCTGCTCCTTTCCATGGGCAAGGATTGCCAAGGAAAAGAGGCAATCAGAAAGGCACAGGTATAAATACGTATGGAAGCGAGAAAGGTTGTGATAATATTATATTTCATCCAGATGTCTGGATCTCTAAAAATAAACAATATGAACAATAATAACAAAAACTTAGCCTCATTTCAGTGGATATGCCCAACATGCTTTCCAACTGCCACCTTACACCAGCACAGGAAACATGAATCATCAGAGTAATGTGAACAAAAGGAAGGAAAATATAAAAAGGTCATTCAACTGCCTAAACTTCCTGTCAGGACCATCTGATAGTTGTCTGCAAGTATTGAACAATAACTCAGCATCACAGGGCACTATGAAATGTCAGCAGAGATATAACAATTGTTCACCAGAGTCCTTTGCTGGCTATTATATCTCCATATGCCTATTATTTGTGTGGGGTTTATTCTAATTCTTACAGGAATAAATGTGTCCCCAGGCACCACACAGTGCACAGGACGGAATGAGCCCCATGTCCGTTAGGGTTTCCTCAGCGTAACTTGACACACGTTTTCTTAGTTAACAACATTGTAAGTATTAGAGCTAATTACAGGGAAAGCCATGGACATTATAAAATATAAATTGAGGTTTGTTTTATAGATTAAAAGCATTAACATTCCCAAATACATTTTCTGTAATTACAATATGACACTGATTAGCAATTCAGGCTGGAATTACGGGTCTTGGATTTATTATCCAGTAAACTGACATGGAAATGCCTGCCCTATGAAACCCCAGTTCTCTGGGTGTTCCTCTCTGGCCATACAATATCACAGCCGGGCCCTCTATGGCTTCAGGAGCATCACTTGTGTGATAAAAGTGCCATGAGAGTTCCCTGGTGATACTGTCAGTGGTCAGAACTATAAAATAATTGGCATTTTCGTGGACTTGGAGGAGAAGATTTTAGGAAAAAAAAATATTTTAATATGCTTTGCTTCTAAAAGGTTAACTTGGTTTACTCCTTTAAATATTTGTACTGTATTATATATTGTTTGGGTAGCACACATACAGACAAGGAAGCATATCTTACTGATATCATTTAACCAGAAATTCATTTCAGCTATTCCCAAGTACACATGCTGTCAGAGATGCACATTAAAGTGCTCCTTGCTTGCCTCTGGATACCTCTAGATTTACAAAACAAATTAAAATGTCAGGAATAGAAACCAACGATTAATACTGGTGAGTTGTAACTAAAAACCAGAATTATAATTACAACAACCAGCAGAAGAACATACAGAGATAACCACAGAGACAAGTTGGTTCACAAAAAGTTTTGAGTTGGTTTTTTTTTCTCCTGAAATTTGAAATTGGCAGGGGTTTAAACAGAACACAGAAAAATAAGATAAATAAGATCAATTTTTTAGAAGTTTCTTTTCTTTCCTTTTTTTTCCCCCTTTTTTTCTTCTGGAGAAGAAAGACTTTGCTACACAAAGACTCTTTCATTGCTGAGATCCTGAAGTGTTAAGCCAGTTACTGTGCTGTGCTATCTATTCACACTGTTGAGAATGCCCCAAAATAAATCCGGTGTAAACAGGTTCCACAGATCCTCCTGGTTGGACATGGTGTGTGTGTGTGTAGGAGAGAGACATGAGTGAGCCGGAGCTTTGAGGTGGATCTACCTCCACTTTCTGTTCTGAGGAGCTCTCAAAGTAAAGTAAGACTCAACAAGTCAAGTTTGAATTCACCAGCAACTGATGGGAAAATGATTATGTCACAGCAAAGGGGGAAAAAATCCACAAGGCACCACATCTCTCTAACCAAAACCCCATCCATTCTTTCCTGTTTCCTCAGCAGAACATCCAAAATACCTTGTTCTACATTGCAACAAGCCTCACTCCAAAGAGTTTGGACAGCAGAAATAATGACACAGGTTTAAGAAGGTAAAAAATCCTTCCTGCTCTTTGATTAACTGGGCTTCTTGATGGAGTTAAGTGCAAACAGCTGCCTGGACTTCAACTGAAAAGCCTAAATCTAAACACTCAGTGTTTACATAACCCAAACTTCTAATCAGGCAACTGGATAATCCACCCATTTAAAGTATCCCTAAGAGTTTCAGGGAAATGTGATTTTCTTACAGCTAAGCCAATCAACAACCACTTAAAAAAACTCCAGCTACCAAGTTACTACTTTGGAACAGCAGCCTCAGCGGGACAGGGTCACGACCCCACAGTGAATCACAAAGCAATTTTGGTGGGATCCTTCCCCCTTTCTTTTTCTTTTTTCCTTCTTTCTTTTTCCCTCCCCCCCCCC
>VWZG01009477.1:4818304-4830000 GCA_013396735.1 Grallaria varia
TATGTTGAAAAAGCCAAGTTTGGGAAGAAATGCACACATCATGTTTTCAGCAACAAATCTATCACATCAGACTCCTGTAAGCCATGGACTCAGATTGCAAGACACGCTTGGAAGAAAATATCATTTTTCAGTGTCTTAGCACCATGGGATTCGACCACAACCTGAACCTACCAGTCAGCAGGAACTTGTATGTGAGAATCTCAGTAATAAAGGGCATTCAAAAGAGCCCACTTACAACTTCTCTAAACCTTATTTAAACCTGTAAAAGGCAATGTAAAACAAAAGTGTCAGCCTGTATGTGAGACCACTGACAACAATACTATTACAATTGTTTGTGTGTATTCACCAATATCTAGGGAATGCTGTCATGGCAGGCAGTGTAGTTTGGGTTTTTCTCCTTGTCCTGCTTGTTTTTAGCTGTGTCAGCCTTGGACAACGCAATTCACTTTTCCCTTGACTGGTGAGCAACTACTTGTTACAGAAAAAGGCTCATGTGCTTCTGCTTCTGTACAATCTCTGATCCACACACAGCCTGGTCCAGGCTACAAATTTAGACACCAATGTGAGAAGTAACAGCAGTAGCTCTGTCTGCAGAAAATAAGGGGCAGAATGCCTGGGTGTTTTGAGACAGAAGTTTTCCAGCTCTCAAACTGGCAGACACTGACCCTGTGAGTTGACACACAGCCCTACTGTGAGCTTGCAGCTGCCTCAGCCCCAGTTAAATTCAGTTGTTCTTCCACAGTCTCAAATCCTACTTAACTTCCCTGTGTATCCTGCATTCACACCAGCATGCAAAGAGCCCCCAGCCAGGGGCACAGTGCAGAACCAGGTCCTATCTGCGCCCTGACTCTCTGCAGCACCATCCACAGTGGAAATGCAAATGCTCTGATTCCACAGGGGTTTCTAAGAAAATTTATTTGAAGCCTCAAGACAGTAAAGGGAAGAGCACAGTTTACAATTTCTTATAGTGAACAATTACATATTCAGCATCTGCTTATCTTGTTCAAAAAAGAGCTTTTTTAAAAATAAAAACAGTAAGACAGTAAGAACCCTAGTCAAATGTTCAAAACTCAGAAATTTTTTTAACAAGGTCTGCTTACAGAAATCATAAGAACATTTTCTCTAAGAAGATAATACAATTGTATAGAAATACAAGCACGTCTACTGAATGTTTGCCTGACTTTCTGAGGAGCTGAAAATGGTTACCAAAAGAACAACCTACAAACACAGAATCACACTGCCAAGACTAGGTACATCTTGTTCACAGTTTTAGTGGGTGCCCATAGTACTTCTGGGGGCCACAAAATATACTCTGACCCAGGCAGGCTTAAAAAAGCAAGCATGTCAAACCATAGCTACTGGGAAAAAAAATCTAAGGCAGACTTTTTAGAATAATCAAAAATACCATCAAACTATGTCACACGCATATGACCATGATGGAGTATTCCAAGCAACTATTAACAACAGGAAAATGAAAATAAAAATATAAGCTATTTAATGTGCATTGAACAGGTTTTCACAAAAGAGGAGGTTTCTCAGCGGGATTCCAAGTTAAGCTATCTACTGTCCCAAAGGAGAACTAGCTACTGTCTGTCATCAGTGCACTACTAGCAGTTTATTAGTCTGCTGACATCTCCATCCAGAAAATACTGGTAAATTGTCTCAGGATGAGAGGCAACAGTGAGTGAAAAGGACTTGCTGTGATGTGGTGGTGGCAAGTAGGATTTTTTAGACATCTACACTTACTTTTGTGATAAAATGCTTCTAAGATGGTGTCACTTCCCTCCCAGACAGCCCAGCTTTTCTTAGCGCCTGATACGGAATCAGTGACCTTCTGTGAATCGGAGCTAATCTCAGGATATGGCACATCTGTAGCAGGAGAAACAGCTGAGCAACACTTGTCCAGGCATAATTGAGCCTCAAGATTGCAGAGCAGTGTGTGATTAATTGGCTGAAGGATTTCTGATAAAGGGGAAGAGGATAATGACTGGCCTGGGTCAATGGGAGGTGCTCTGCTTATCTGGAAGCATAACAGGCATTAAGAGAAATTTTCCTGATCAAGGTCACAGGGAACAGTGACAGATTCTGTGTGTGGATTTGAGGCATTTCAAAATCACATTCCATAGATGTGCACAGGGGTAAGTGTACTTGGGGAGAGTATTTTAATGCCTTTTATGGTTCTGGTTCCATTATCATTATTCCCAAAAGTACTGCCAGGAGCCTACTCTTGAAAAGATCCATCACTCAGCTTTGCAACTACTTCCATGTCAACTTGGAAAAGGTAAGGCTAAACCAAGACAATTCTCACTTGATTTTCATGTGGATATTCTAGCTGGTTTCAAGGTTCTCTGACAGGCAAACAGGCAATGCTCCCATGCTGGAAAAAGGAAAAGAGCCACATGGAACAACCTCTGGGCAACAGCTGCGGTGACACACACCTGTGACTCTTGGCTTAGGAGTTACTTTGGCTCTCCAGGCTTGCTCAGCTAAGCTGAAAAGAACAGGTATCACTTCTTTGCACATCTGTCTGCGCAGCAACCACAACAACCTCCTTGGTGCACTCTCAGGGAAAGGAAGCCTTAGACATTTCTAAGGATGGACTTACAGAAGCTGCGCTGAGTGCAGGTCCATTGCAGTCTCGTGCTTCAGTGCACCAGGATGTTTTATGCAGAACAACTACATCTAGTGCAACAGGTTTGCAGCAGTAAGCTGCTGTAAGTATCAGCTGGGTAAGTTCAGGTGTATGTAACAAACCAATGCCAAACATTCATTTAAAATAATAAAGAGAGCAACAAGCACAGGATAACTTTTTTATGACATTGCCATGCTGAGGACCCCCCATGTTTTATGGACAGTGCATCTTCTGAGACACATCTCCCTCAATAACCTAAGCAAATTTGGCTAAGAATGAAATACCCAGGAGGTTCACACCTGGCTGATCTACCCAGACCTCCTCACAGGGACGGGTAACTCTTGTCTTCCTTTCTTTTTGGGTGAACAGCAATTTGTTTACTCCAGCAGCTCTCCCTCTTTCCTGGGTTTATAAGAATTTCATCTCTACCAAACAGCTGAATAGATTTTTTCTCTTAAGCTCTAAATATCCATAAAAGAGATTCTATGGAGCTGATCTCTTTACACTTCATGACTGCACTCCAGCTGCCTCTAGTCTAATGATGTTTTTTTCATCTGCCACACAGATTTTCTTACACTGAGGTTACTGCTCAATTATATGTTGCTTGTGGAAAATTGAGAGGATGGCAGTTTATTGGAAATAAGTGTGAGGCAGAGTCCTACAGGGAGGGAAGCCACCCTTTGAAGCTTCAGTCAACATCGGTTTATATAGGCCACACAAGAGAAGGTGTGGTGGGTCACCAGCTGACAGATGCTCAGAAGAAATCAAAAGTCATACTGGTTTTGGCACAAACACAAATGGGCAAAGCATCAACTAGAACAGGATTTTTAGTCCTTAATGGAAAGTTTTCCACTTCAAACAACCACAACAAGTAGGAAAACAGAGCTTAAAAGTCAATCAAAACCAAAAGAGAGCACAAACAGTAACAACCAAGAGTTTACAACCCACAGCATTTTCACAATGTTTATCTCCCTCTCCAGGCAAATGGGAGTTCATGCTTTCACACAGTTATCCCATCCCTTGTCAGGCCCATCTGCAGCACATATCTTCTGAGCCAACTGAAAATGCCCAAATTGGCATGAGCAATCCATATCCTCACCTCAAGAGAAAAACAAACAAACTCAAGGTGCAGAGTGTGCCGCCCTTGAAAAATGGCACAAGTATTGCCCATCTCCAGAGAGACAGGATTTGGCTACTTCCTGCTTTGCTCATAGAAGATTTATGGCTGATCATCATACAATAAGTGCTGGGTAAGGGTTATTAATCTTTCCAAACCCACTTCCCATTAGTGACTAATTCAAACTTATTTGGTGCATAAATCACACAGTACTAAAGCACTATGTTATCCCTCCCCTTTGGCTGTAATTCTGAGTCCTTGAGGGTGTTCTTTTACAAACCCCTAAGCTATTTCTGTGGCTCCAAATGTGCTGAGCTGAATTCTAATTTATAATCTCACTTCTTGCTCATGCAGCACTCCCCCTCTGCCCAGGACCTGGTTTTCAAGTGTCCCACTTTGTAGCGTGCAGCCCTACAAGGAGTTCTCAATAACAGAGCTCAAATCCAGCTCTAAAAGCGGCTCCCCTCAGAGCACTACAGAAACCTCACATCCTACTGAAGCACAGAGGTGGGTAGATTGACTAAGGGAATTTGCAAGGTGGGACTCACCTCAGTCTGAGCTTTGTCCTCATACAAAGACTTTGGTTGTACTGGAAATGCACATCAGGCTATAAGAGGGCATTTTAATTCATGCTCTGATGACTATAATGTTCTCTAAGATAAAATGCACTGAAGTGGCCTTCTCCTCATCCCTTGGACATGGCTGTTCCCTTTCAGACCAAAACAACTGACGTGGCCAGAGCCAACCACATGAGGGGAACTCTATTCCCTGCATGTGGAGAACAAGAGATCCATGTTCTGGGAATTAAGATTTTACATGAAGATATGCACACATATTTTAATTCAAGCATACTGCCATGAGTGTGGTCATTCTTCCTACAACAAAAACTGTCACTCTCACAAACTCATAAAAACAAATGTCACTTGGCTCCCTGTTGGGAGGTTGGAATTTTTCATCAATATACTTTGTCCTAAGAACAACAAGCTCTTCAGTTTCCTCTAGATCAGTGCTTGGGGGTTTTACCTCTCAGACTAGTTACAATTTACCAGTCTGATGTATACATAGGCTACAGTCATCAAATGATTCAGCCTACAATTCCTTTCAAGGATTTTAGATCACGGAATGTAATTCCAGAGGCTCTCTCTACTATTAAAAAAAAACCATTGCATTTGATTTTCTTTTATGCCATGTCTTTGCTTCTATCTGAGCTTTACCGTAACTAGACCAAGAAGAGCACAAATATAAAATACTTTCTCCCTACTTTAGTCTCTTTCCATGTTCTCTTAGAGAAATAAAAGTGAGTTAAAACACATCCACAAAAGCTAATCCTGGGTGTTAACACAGATGGAGAAACCAGAATTGCAGCTATTCCCAGCAATTCCCAGCCAGGCAATGCCATCTACAGTATTCATCTGTCTATAATCGTGACAAAGCCATGGGCAACCCAGCCTTTGAGAACTGGGAAGCCAGTTGCACTGGCATAAGGGACATGTTGGTCTTCCACACACTTAGAATGAGAAGCATTGAGGAAACGTAGGGCTTTAGATGAACACCTCACTCTTCTCTGGTATTTTTCATCTCAAATTATCTCACAAAGCAAATCAATGTTACTATTCCTTCTTTACTTGTCCAAGGTCATCTAGCATGAACACAAGATGAATGTTAGTGCTCTGAAATGCTGCTCACACATAAGACATGCACTCTCCCCTAAAAAAGCATTACAGGTACGTTATCTCCAGAAATATGTAATTTGGTGTTTACAGTATGAATGTAAAATTAAGTTTCTAAGAGAAGTTAAAATAAAGCAAGAGCAATTATAAATGTAAATTAAATAAGGAGCAACTTATCTGGACTAGCTTTTAAGGCATTTGCTTTGAGATTTGCAGTGCAGAAATAACATCGCTCTGACATCACAAGTATGTACTTCTGTGCATTGAGAAAATCCTGCTGTTTATTTGGAACTTTTGAAGTCTAGTATCAATATAGCTTCTTAGTCCCCAGAGTGTCCTCAGGGTTTGAGATGTGTATTTTTAACTTCCATACTTACTGACATTCCATTCAGGCTGTTAGGCTGTTCTCCCCATCCGGACTCCATCAGCCATCGCTCTGATTTTGGCACCACTGCACTTATTTGCTTTACCATATCCTAAACACCCGTGTGAAGAGGTGTGGCCTGCTCTGGCAATTAGCTCACCCACACAAAAACTGTGTTAACTCAAGAGCTAAAGTTCTTTGAGGGCATTTTTTTATTTTTTTGGTATGAATGCAGAATATTTTAGAAAGTGTGTAATAAAACAATGTGATGTAGGAAGAGGGTAGAAAGTGCTTCATTCCTGATTTATATGAATGTTGTATTTCAAGGGTACCATTAGGGAAGTACAGATCATGCCTGTCAAAGAAAATGTCACTACTTAGTTTTAATAAGGCAAAGAAGATTCTGGGCTTTCGGGTCCTGGCATTTTACACCACCATCAGAATCAGAAATGCAGACAGAAAGCAGCAGACCTCGAGGTGGCACTGCTCAAGTCCTGTGTATTTCTCACCTCGATGGAAGGGAGGTTATGACCACATGAAATTTGAATTAATTCTCAGTGGTAACAGTCATGATGACAAGTAATTGGACGGTTTTCTCAGCAAAAGTCTTCCCTCTGTATAACATCACTTAAATATACCCATCCCAATACTGTATGGAAAAGTACCAGACACAAGTAGGGCCTGGTCTTGGTGGGGGTGACTGAGCATAGGCACAGTTCGAATTTCAGCACTGTCCAAGCCATTGCATGTTGTCCTTAGAGCAAAATGGAAAGAAGAAAAGCAAGCTGGACACTCCAATCTAGCTGGCAGGAGCACAGGAATTCTTTTTTTTTAGCTGCCATAAAGATCTACTGAAACAAGAGCTTCCCAAATCTCTGCAGGTATGTCTGTGACTTTTCCATCATCAGTAGCCTGCTGCTTAGGGAAGCAGAGCATTAGGCTTTCTTTAAAGGAGTTTTAAAAGCCCCTCTGTTCACTTTCAACTATTCATCACAGTCATTCGAAGTTGTCTTTTGCACCCCTCCTTCTTCTTACTCACATCTGGTGCTGCGACCATAAATAAAGAAGGAACGTTATGGAGATACTGGATGCTCTGTTCCAGTGTCCTCACAGCCAAACGTTCAATAAAGTTCTTACATTTTCACCACAATAAACATACAAGAGAAGGGGTGGAGGGACAATACTCCCCATTCTAGAATGAAGCTTTTAAATAGTACTTTATTAGCAGGGTCAGCAAGCACACAGGCTGAAAAATAAATAGCATATTTTAAAAAAAGGATTTTCTCTCCTAATGAGTACATTTGCATTGAAAACTCCAGATAGAATAGACAAGAATTAGCAAAAACATTTCATGAAGGTATGATCTCTGCAAATAGTTGGGTCTCCTGGCATTTGCCTCTCCTATATACCAGAGGCTCAAGTGGAAGAAGGCTGGTTTTAATTGTCCTTGTTCCAGATGTATGATATGACAGAATGTTGTCCCAACACACCAGCTTGTTAGGAGGTTACACGGATCCTATCAGACAGTGCTCTGCACTTGGTGAGCATTTCTGTAGCTGTGTGACATTCTCTCTCTGTGTAATCCTAGCCCATGACTGATCTGTCTGATTATGGAAATGGAGGGAAAACTGCAACCAGTCTTGCAATTTTTCCAAATGACAACTAAACTTCCACTGATGGCACTAGGTCTGTTACGTTCCATTTCCATCTTCACCAGAAGCTCTTTACTGCTGATGTAAGAGTTTCTCTGGAGAAGTCTCTGGAAGTGGAGACTAGAAGAAATGGGATTTGGCCAGGGGTCATTAAATGGTTCTTTAAATGCATGATTTTTTTAAGTGTATCAGTGGACATTAGGTCCTTACCTTTCTTGACTGTCATCCTAATTTCTCAGCCTTGTTTTACTGAATAGTCATCATAAAAAATTACTTGCATACACATATAGCAGTTTTCTTGCGCACTCAGACAGCAAATGGAATACATGAAACTCCAGAAAAAGGCAAAAGCTGTAGCAATGTAAGACAGTAAGGCATTTGGAGTGGCTCCTGGCAGGGAGACACGCAGAGGTTAAACTGGGCTGCAGTGAAAGGAATCACTGCTGAAGGGTTCATTTATTTACATTCCCATTAGAGGAGTCTACAAAGACATACATCAACAGAAACAAACCATTTTATTGCGTCCATTGACTGAACATCCATCAGTGAACACAATCTGTGCCAGCGAGTCTTAGGAGTGACAAGATATTATTATTGTAGTGCCAAAGGAGGAGGGGGCAGGGGAAGGAACAAAAGAGAGCGCTGATCCTTGCCTTAACAATGAGCCCCTATTCTCTTGCACTGCGCCTGAGCTTCAAGGCTCCAATCCCAACAATCTTTTTTCATTGGCCACAACAGCTAAGCTGTGGTTGCCCCACAGCTGGGGGACTACCAGTACTCCATGGGCTACTACCCTGTTTCCTTCAAAGAAGCCGCTCCTCTCATGCCACCTCTGACTACTGTATCACCTCTGCTAAATAAATGACATCATCTCGCTCATCAGCCACATGCAGCTTTACTCCTTCCTACTGTTTGCAATCACTGTTTATTTTTTTAAGCACCTAACCCTCTATTAATCCTCCAGACAGCACAAAAGATCCATTCGCCAGAGACATCGATTAGAGCCATAAGCACTCAGGCTTTCTGGGAAACACCTGTTCCGTGTTCAAATACCCAGAGGAGAAAAACACAGCAAGCTGGACAAACTGTGCGTGGAAATGAAGAGCAATGGGAGAAAACTCCTGGTGTGATGAGAGCTCCTAAACTTTGGAGAGTGGCCGTCTTGCCTTCTTCAATCAGTAGTGCAGGAAACACACAGAGCATCTACAATACCAAACTCACCTGCCTGTGACACTTGGTTGGCTCCTTAGGAAGTGTGTTCCCCCTCTTCAGCTCTTAAAACAGTGCAGAAATGTGCAAACCACTTAAGTGAAATATTTTTTGCAGTTATTTTCTTTTATTTTTTCCTTCGCCCAAAATTTATATCAAAAAAGGCTGACAGCATCTTAAATTTGGAAATATTTCAACCAGCTCCATTTCTGAAACTGCATCAGCACCAAAACTTTCCCAGATTTTGCATTTTTTTCTTCCAACAACGCTAAACATCTGTCCCAGTTTTGACAAATGAGCACTTTAAGAGAGGATGAACACGGATTTGAGCTTTTATAATCCTTTCCTCGGTCATATAAATGTAACAGCAACCTTTGTGTACATAAACACATATAGAAAGGGAGAGTAACTAGATGGCTTTTGGATGTGGCTCCTTTGAATACAAAGGTAAGTGACAATAAACAAACAAAAATACCAAGTGGCACAGCAAAGCTCCGCATCATGCTCTGTTTTATGAAATGAGCGAAAATTATGTACCAAACAGATTGTATAAGCACCACAGGCAGTAACTAAAGCTGAAAGAAGGCCCGCTACATTAATAGTTGCCATTTGATCTTTTTTAAGAGCCCTGAACACCCAATGCCTGATGAAGTCAGTGGAAATGCTCCTTCAGATTTTAAAAGGTGGTGTATTGAACCCAACACAGCTGGCAAATGGAGCAAGGAACAGAGCTGATGCTATACCAATTCAGTTCATCACCACACTGGAAAGCAGGCTGTGGAAACACACCCATCATAACCATAATTCAAGACTGATCAGTTTTTCCGGTTTCCAGGGGAATCTGTTCTCTTGAGTACTTCTAAGCCTCTGAAATTAATGGGATTATTCAAGGAGTAATGCACCACAGAACCTGAATATTTACGGTAAATCTACGACAGCGATTTCTAATGTACTGTGATCCAAGAATTCTGAATAAAACATCAAGAACACCAAGACAGGTCTTCAACTGATATAAATCAGCTGCTTCCCTTTCAAAGCTATGGAACTACAACAATTTGCAGCTAACAAAACCACAGCTTGCCATTTGTAAAATTAGAATTATTTTTGCAGTATTTACAGCCAAGAGCAGACCCTTGTTTTTATTTTCTTACTGTAAAATAATATCTCCTCTATGGTAAAATAATAGGTCTTTTCTGTGCCACAAATTTTCACTTATCACAAGTTACTACATTTTTACTCACCACAAAACTTAGGCATTGCAAGAAACTATTTAGATTCCAGTTGGTTTCTTTTAAGTTCCACTGCTTATACATTAGTTACTTCTTTAAGAAGCCCCCAAAGGAATTGTAGCATGTATTAGGTAAGAAAATATATATACACAGGAATAATATAAAAGACAACTTTTTTTCTCTTTTCTAAACCCTTTTTGAAACTGATGCTGTTAACACCACAAAAAAAAAAAGCATATATGTATATGTGTGTATAAGGTATATGTAGACCTATAGTTTTGTCTATCTATCTACATGTACTGTTATAGTAACAATCACCCTTTCATACGGATCATCAGTTGCAGGTTTTACTCACCTGATGGGCAATTTGCCATCAGGGCCGTCCCATCTGTCAGCACGCCTTATCTGCTATCATGCCTTTCTTCAGATCCGTACTCAGAAGTAAGGAAAGCTTGGAGATCTGTCTCCTCCTAAACACAATAAAATTAAAGCTGTAATTAGCAGCCTGCCCTGGACACCAGGTTACATTCCACACCACATGGAGAGCCCAGGCAGGAGTGAAAGGTCCTTTGGGATAATATAGGAGCCCAAAGGAGAAAGTTATCCCTGGTGTGGGAAAACTGGGATCCATTTTGAAAATAAATGACAGCAGAGCTCATCCTTCCTTCAGGAATTATAAACAGGAGCTCACGCTCCAATGGCACTGAGATTCCCCCATGACGCTCTGGATGGAAGAGAGTGGGTTTCAGGGGAATTAACTCACTGGCAGGTATTTTCCTATTGAGGACTGTTAAGACAAAAATGGTGAATAAAAATAGAACAAAGTATTATATACCTTTTTGCAACAAGAGATTTCAATAACTTTCAAAAAATTTGAAGGAATTCATTAAAAGTAGTTGAAATACTGTTAGTTCTGTGCACATGCAGCACACAGGTGAGCCCTGTGGCAAGGCTGCTGGAGCCGGCTGGAACCTTCTGGAACCAGCCATACCTGGCAGGGCCAGTCCCAACGTCCTCTCAGAGCCCTCAGGGAGCCCTATCCTCAGCTCAGTCCTCAGGGAACACCCCTGTCTCTCCTCACAGCCCTCACGGAGCCCCCTCGCCTCCTTATGGCCCTCACAGAATCCTCTCCTCCCCTCACAGAGCCCACTCCTCTTCTTACAGCCCTCATGGAGCCCCTTCCTCCCCTCACAGCCCTCACGGAGCTCACTCCTCTCCTCACAGCCCTCACGGAGCCTGCTCCTCCTCACAGCCTCGGGCAGCCCCCTCCTCTTCTCACAGTCCTCAGGGAACCTCCCCCCACCATCTCTCTTCACAGCCCTTTATGGAGCCCTCTCCCCTCACAGCCCTCAGGGAACACACTCATCCCCTCAAAGTCCTCAGGGAGCCTACTCCTCACCTCACAGCCCTGAGGGAGTCCGTTCCTCACCTCATGGCCCTCAAGGAGGCCATTTGTCCCCTCACAGCTTTAGGCAGCCCTCAAAGAGTCCTCTTGTCTCCTCACGGAGCCTTCTTCTCCCCTCACAGTGCTCACGGAGCCCCCTCTTCACCTCACAGCCCTCAGTGTCTTCTTGTCTCCTCACGGAGCCCTCTTCTCGCCTCACAGTCCTCACGGAGCCCTCTTCTCCCCTCACAGTCCTCACGGAGCCCCCTTCTTCCCTCACGGCCCTCACAGAGCCCCCTGCTCGCCTCACTGTACTGAGGATGCCCCCTGCTCCCCTCACAGAGCTCCCTGCTCCCCTCACAGCCCTCACGGTGCCCCCTGCTCCCCTCACAGCCCTCACGGAGACCCCTGCTCCCCTCACAGCCCTCACGGAGAAGAT